>NKZY01000755.1:24032-223716 GCA_002374555.1 Metschnikowia mauinuiana | reverse complement strand
ATCATCATAAACTTGTACATAAAATCCAAGATGGCTGAGAATACCAATTCCGAGACTTTGATCGACGATCTCAAGGTTCTTGACAGGTGGTGGTATTTCGTTTCTTTGGTGAGTTCGCTTTATCTGTTTGTGTGGGACATACGTATGGATTGGGGGTTCGAGGCGTTCGACATTTTCTTCGGGGCCAATTATAAGAGGTACACTTTGTTGAGGGACAAGAGCAAGTTAGTGTGCACATCGATGTCATGGTATTACTTTGTGGTGGTTGCGGATTTCTTGCTCCGGTTCATATGGGTCTTCAAAGCTTTCGTGATGGTTGAGACTGAGATGAACTTACGGTTCACTAGCAGGGTGGGAAACTTTTTGTTTGGATATGACTCCATGTCGTTAGGGTTTGCAACTTTAGAAGCACTTGAAATCTTTAGAAGATGGCTCTGGTGCTTTGTTAAGCTAGAGAACGACCTTATCAAACTCCAACTTCGGGACGAGTTTGCAAGAGCTATACCGTTCTCCAATCTCAAAGCAAATTAGACTATCCATGGAATATCGAGTTTTTATCGTCTCTACATCTGCAACATAGGTTGCAGACATTACACCTATTGACCGTTTTTATGTTTATTGGATGGACCTGAAATTATATAAATGAGTATGCGTGAATAAATAACACTAGAAGCGTTATAGTTGGTGTTCCCTCAAGAGAACCGTCTAGGTGTTCTTAGCATCAAGCCATTTCTGAGCGCCTTCTCTCCAGGCCAAATCAGCCTTAGGACTGAGTCTGTTCTCGGCAGCCCACTTGTTCTTCAATGGAGACTTCAAAAGGGCGTAGATCACCACGACGGATGACATAGCCCCAATGGCGTAGATGTTCAATGCAGGTGAGTGTGCCATTTTGAGCTAATGCTTGTAAGTCAACAGTACCGCAGATTACCAGTTGATTTTCTGAGATGTTGGTTGGTGGGATTAATTGGTGCGCGCACGGCCTACTCGTGGCTCTTCGCACCGCTTTGCTCACAGTGGATGCAAATAGTGCTGAATGGCACTGCAAACTATGGGAATGTACTGACACTAAGTGATTAAAAAATTGACTGTTGTTTGTTTTTATTAATTTTTTTGCTTCAACTGCTATCGTTCACATTGGCAATAGCTGCTTGGAAATCGGTCAAGGATTTAAAGGCTTTACCAGACACAATGGCCTCTTTAGCCAAGATCACACCGTTTTCCCAGGAGTCAGCGATGTTGGAAATCACTGCGAGAGCAGCAGAATTCAACAAAATGTAGTCAACAAGAGGGTGGTTGCCAGACTCCTTCACCTTATACGCAGGATGGTCTTGACGCAAGATGTGTAGCAACACCTCGGCGTTTTCTTCTGGAGAACCACTCTTGACGAGATTCAAGCTGTGTTCGGGCAAATTGAAGTCTTTGGGGGAGATTGTCATGTTCACGATTTCGCCTGTACTTTCAATGATCCAGCACTTTGTGTGGCCAATTGGCGATATCTCGTCGAGACCAATCTCTCCATAAACAACCATTGTTCTTTCGTGCACGGCTGAAGATTTGGCTAGTTCTGCAGCAGCTTTAGCGTACGATTCACCCAATGCCTCGGAGTTCACACCCAAAATGCGGGCCCTTATCGGTATAGGGTTCAAAAGGGGACCTAAAATATTGAAAATCGTAGGGATTCCAAGCTGGCCACGAATTGCTGCCACTTTGCCCATTCCAGCGTGGAAAGAAGGAGCAAAAAGGTAGCAGAATCCAGATGTCTTCAAGATAGTAGGGGTCGTTTCCAGGTTGACCACTGACAAATCAATGCCGAGACACTTCAAAAGATCGCCAGATCCAGAAGCAGAAGTAGAAGCCTTTCCACCATGTTTGCAAACGTTAAGGCCCATACCAGCACCAACAATGGCCGCGGAGGTGGATACATTGAAAGTGTTCTGGCCATCGCCACCAGTACCAACAATGTCAACATAACCTCGGGAATCCACAAGGGAGGGGTCTATGAGATCCGAAAATTCCAAGATAGTAGCCACCGCTGCCGCTATGAATTCAGGCTGGTGGTCCAAGCCTCTCATTCGAAGGGCAGTGAGGAAAGCAGAGATCTGGATGTCGGAAGGGATACCCTTAAAGATGGATCTTAGCACTATAGCCAAATCATTAGGGATAAGGTTGGGTGGCTGTAGAAATAGCGACTTTATGTACGGAGTAAGAATATTCTTTTGCGAGGACATGTGTTGAGAGGTAGTATGGGTCGGTGGAAATGTCGCTTCATGTGCGAAAACGAGCGTTTCCAGTGTGACTAATTGATCCGGCCGATGGCTAACAATGGGACGCTCGGCCAGAGCCAAAGGTAATAAGTCTAGAAAATTGTCCAGAAATAATTTAATAGTATGAATTGTCTTAGTTATTGATGCCATTTAGAGAAAAAAAAAATATTGGATGTTAAAGGTCAAATGACTGAACTAATGTTACTTAATCTCATCTTCATTGCAGTTTATGATCTCCCATAATCTCGCAATCCAGGTACTAAACTCCTNAAAAAAAATATTGGATGTTAAAGGTCAAATGACTGAACTAATGTTACTTAATCTCATCTTCATTGCAGTTTATGATCTCCCATAATCTCGCAATCCAGGTACTAAACTCCTAGTGTACACTGTCTAATGAATGCCAATACTAATTGCAAATCCTTACATCCATGCTTCTTGAATTTGAGTTTTTTTTTTTCTTTTTTTTGTTTCCCTAATACGCTTATTAATCAAAGAAGTAGATGATTTTTCCAATAGACGACTTTAAAGGAAATGTATCAATGTAAGTATACGGTCAGATCATTGACCCAGCAAGTGAATATGATCTGCCAATACAATTTTATATGAGCGATGCGATGGAAAAAAAAAATACAGTTCTTCTTGAAAAACTCAAGCCACACCAATCATTCACATTATCAAATAAACTATTCCCGCCTCTTCTCTTCACGTGTATGATGTTATTGCAAGATCGGGTGCAACTAGAAGTTACGCAGCAGGATCGTGCGCGCATCAATTTTGAAAAATTTGTATCTCACTACTCTGGAGGTGCACAGCTACAACATCAAATCAACACACACATTACACGCGGAATGTTGAGGGCGTTGACTAGAAGTTCAGCCTTATTGGCAGCAAGGTGGCCGAGTCTGCCCCGCATCTTTCGTGCCGCCTGCTACTCCACCGAAATAGACAAATCGCTAGGCACCAAATACGAGTCTATCACTGACTATGCTTCATACAAGCACAGCATATTTACACACAGATTGCCCGAATCAACCGCACAGCAGTCGCCTCCGTTAAATGCATTATACGCAAGACTCAGATTACCCGAGAGTTACTCCTATTCAACATTATCGCAAGCATTGAACTTGGATAAGTTCGGAGGGTTGGCCAGTAATTTTGGCCTCAACACCTTGGGCAAGAACCTTCTTTCATACTACGTTAGTGAAAAATTGCTAATGAAATACCCTAGACTCCCCATGGCTGTGCACAACGCCGCAGTCGATGCATACATGGGTTCCGAAGTCTTGGCCGAGATTGGCAAAGGCTGGGGAATTGAGGTTGACAAAACCTCGAAGTTGCAGAAGCACCTTGCGAACGAGCCTGAGACATTACAGTACGGTAGATTGAGGTTCATTCTTGATAAATTCAAGGAAGAAACTCAGGAGTCCGGAGTTTATGAGTTGTCTGAAGAAGAGTTGAGCTCACTCAACCAAAACTCAATGACTTACTTGTCAAGAGAACAAGACGCATACGCCTCTGCAGTTAGGGCCATCATTGGTGGTCTTTATACCCATGCAGGCGAAGAGACTACCAAAGTGTTCATCCAAACCCACATCTTATCGCGGAAACTTAATTTGGCCGAGATGTTCCAGTTTAGCAAGCCAACTCGTGAGTTGAGCAGAGTATGTGAAAAGCTCGAATTGAGTGCTCCTCTTGAGATCAGATTGATTGCAGAAACAGGAAGATTGTCCGCACATGCTATCTACGTTGCCGGCGCATTCTGCGGGGCCGAGAAACTCGGTGAAGGCTTGGGTTCCTCATTGAACGAAGCCAAGACCAGAGCCGTTGTGAATGCATTGTTGTCATATTACTTGTATTCGCCCATCACCAAGGATGGAGAGGATGTGAGTTTTCCCAGCGATGAGCTGTACAAGTTCGAGGGAATAGTCGGTCTGGGGGATGTTGCTATCTGATTACGTGTATATATATATAGTTCAATACTCACCAGCATGACGACTCAGAATCCAGGAATACGTATACTAGTATCTTGTGGAATTTTGTTCTGCCAGCTAGTTCTCTTTTATCGCACCCATATATCGGAGTCAAAAAAGAAATTAGTGAGATCGCATGGCTGAGAAAAATTTATAGCTCGAAAAAAGATTAGATGAAGGCCACGCTTTCTCACTCAACGAATACCCCAATTAACTCAAAACATGTCTGCCTTGAACATTCTCGTGGTTGGTAACGGTGGCAGAGAGCACGCAATTACCTGGAGATTGGCTCAGTCCAAGTCCGTGGAGAAGATCTATGTTGCCCCTGGAAACGGTGGTACCTCTACCATTGGCTCCAAGGTTGTCAATGTTCCTGAATTGTCTGGATCCCCTAAAGACTTTGATGCTTTGCAGAAATTTGCTCTTGACAAGTCTATTGACTTGGTCATTCCTGGTCCGGAACAACCACTTGTGGATGGTATCACTTCTGTCTTTACCAAGGTGGGCATTCCAGTGTTTGGTCCCTCAGCCAAGGCTGCCATGATGGAGGGCTCCAAGGCTGTTTCCAAGGTGTTTATGGACAAACACAACATTCCAACGGCCAGATTCCAAAACTTCACCAACGTGGAGGACGCCAAGAAGCACATTGAACTGGTTGACTACAAGATCGTCTTGAAGGCCGATGGTATCGCTGCCGGAAAGGGTGTTTTGATTCCAGAGACCAAGGCCGAGGCTCTAGCTGGCTTGAACGAGATTATGGTTGCCAAGAACTTCGGTTCTGCTGGTGACGAGATCGTCATCGAAGAATTCTTGGAGGGTGATGAGTTGTCTATCTTGACCATCACTGATGGTTACTCCTACTTCAACTTCCCTGCTGCTCAGGATCACAAGAGAATTGGAGACAATGACACCGGCTTGAACACCGGAGGAATGGGTGCTTATGCTCCAGCTCCAATTGCTACTCCTAATGTCTTGTCCAAGATCGATGAGCTTGTCATCAAGCCTACCATTGATGGTATGAGAAAGGATGGTTACCCAATGTGTGGTGTTTTGTTCACAGGAATCATGTTGTCTCCTCTGAAGGAGCCTAAGGTTTTGGAATACAACGTCAGATTCGGTGACCCTGAAACTCAGACTGTGTTGCCATTGTTGACCGATGACTGTGACTTGGCTCAAATCATGCTTGCTGCTGCAGAGCACAGACTTGACTCTGTCACTTTGAAGACGAAGCCAAACACTTTCTCTACTACCGTTGTCATGGCTGCTGGTGGCTACCCTGAGTCATACGGTAAGGGTGATGAGATCACCATAACCGAGACTCCCAAAGATACTTACATTTTCCATGCAGGTACTGCCGAAAAGGATGGCAAGATCGTCACCTCTGGAGGAAGAGTCATTGCCTCTACAGCAACTGCATCGACCCTTAAGGAGTCTGTGGATAAAGCATACGCCGGTGTCGAGCATGTGTCTTTCAACAAGAAGTACAACAGAAAAGATATCGCACACAGAGCTTTTAGAGACGCCGAAATCAAACATAAGGGAACTACTTATGCCGAGGCTGGTGTTTCTGTTGACAACGGTAACTTGTTGGTTGACCAAATCAAGGCCAAGGTGAAGTCTACCGCCAGAAGTGGTGCTGACTCGGACATCGGTGGCTTTGGAGGTCTTTTCGACTTGAAGGCTGCTGGTTACGATGGTGCTGAAACTTTGTTGGTGGCTGCCACCGATGGTGTTGGTACCAAGTTGAGAATTGCTCAAATTATGGACATCCATGACACTGTTGGTATTGACTTGGTTGCCATGAACGTCAACGATTTGGTTGTTCAAGGTGCCGAGCCTTTGATTTTCCTTGACTACTTTGCTACTGGTAAGCTCGATGTCAACGTGGCTGCTAAATTTGTGACTGGTGTTGCTGACGGATGCATCACCGCTGGATGCGCTTTGGTTGGAGGTGAGACTTCTGAGATGCCAGGTATGTATGACGAAGGCCACTATGACACCAACGGTACTGCTGTCGGTGCTGTTCACAAGAAGCAGATTCTTCCAAAGATTGATGCCATGCAAGCAGGTAACGTGTTGATCGGTTTGAAGTCTGATGGTGTACACTCGAATGGATTCTCATTGGTGCGTCACATCATTGAAAACTCCGAATACGACTACCAGTCCATTGCTCCATGGAGCAAGACCAAAAAGACCATTGGTGAAGAGCTTCTAGTTCCTACCAGAATCTACGTGAAGCAACTCCTCCCATCCATTAAGAAGGGCTTGCTTCTCGGTATGGCCCACATCACCGGAGGTGGTTTGGTAGAAAACATCCCACGTGCATTGCCAAAGAGCTTGCAAGCGCTGGTCGACCTCAACAACTGGGAAGTTCCAGAAATCTTCAAGTGGTTCGGCAAGCAAGGAAACGTGCCACACTCGGACATGTTGAAGACCTTCAACGTTGGTATTGGTATGGTTGTCATTGTTGAAAACAGCAACGTCGAAGAAGTGTTAGCCGATTTCAAGGCAGCAGGAGAAGATGCCGTTGTCATCGGAGACTTGAGAGAGAAGAAGGATGGCGAGGAGCCATGTGTGGTGTCTAACACCGAAGGACTTAATTAAGTAGTCGGCAGATGTTGCCTGATTAATACATTTTACATTGCGACGCTTGCAGCAAGAATAAACCATAATGATTTGTTGGGCCCACCCATCTCAACATTGATAAATGGACAACCCTATCCTGCCGGCATCCTTTTGCTAGTATATCGCTTTTTCGCCAGATACAGTATCATGTTGCAAACGCACGGGAAATTTGCAATGCAGGTTTGTGCGAGCTGATGTGGAAACAATTGATTAATAATCTCGGCAGCAATACTGCACACCGCTACCTGCACGAAAAATTTGAATCGCATATCCTATCAGTTGCACAGTATCTTGAACGCGGAACACACTAGGGCCTACTTGCAGTAACGAGGAAGATCTTGGGTTTCTTTTCGGCACACCCTGAATCACATTCTGCACCCTAAGTGTTTCTTTCCTCTTATACTGTCTAGGGCTACCCATGGGGTTATTATCACTTGGAACTCCTCTTGATTGGAGCTCTGCGAAGAAGCATAATGAGCATGTGCGTTCCAACGGAATTGCCCAATTGAAGAACATATTCCGCCAACACGCCGCCAGGACGAACGATCACTTCTACTGGGGTGACGAGGTGGAGTACATGCTTGTGAATGTCGATCAAGATGCAAAAAGGGCGAAGTTGTCCATTGACATGGACCACATCCTCAACGATTTCTCTGACCCCGAGAAGCCTGAAATAATGAAGTTGGCCATTGACAATGATGTGAGTTTCCACCCGGAGTACGGTCGCTTCATGATCGAAACCACGCCCTTGAAGCCCTACGACGGTACGTTGCTCCGCGATTTCGTATATGTGGAGAAGAACATGGCAGTCAGAAGGAAGGTGGCCCAGACGCAATTGCCTCTGAACATCGTTCCATTGACGCTCACTTCTTATCCTCGTATGGGGTGTGGTGACTTTACATCTCCAAAGGCTAAACCAATTGGTCCCGCATCGCAGTCTTTGTTTCTTCCTGATGAGATCATTAATAGACATGCTCGATTCCCCACGTTAACTGCTAATATCCGAAAGAGACGTGGCCGGAAAGTGGCTATCAACATTCCCTTTTACCCAGACGCTAATACTAAATTGTTGGACGACTCAGTTCCTGAACGTGACTTATTTCCATCTGACAAGGAGTCCTCTTTAGGTGCTGCCAAGCCGGGTCATGTTTATATGGATTCCATGGGATTTGGAATGGGTTCCTCATGTTTGCAAATCACCATGCAAGCTTCTGATATTGCCCAGAGCCGTTATCTTTATGATAGTTTGGCACCTCTTACCCCAATAATGCTTGCTTTAACTGCAGCAGCCCCCATTTTCAAAGGGTACTTGGTGAACCAAGATGTCCGGTGGAATGTTATCAGTGGATCTGTTGATGACAGAACTTTTGTGGAGGAAAATATAGAACCTTTTTCTGGTTACGATTCCTTCGGAGGTCTAGATGTTCTGGAAGACTTGAAGAAACATACCGAGGCACTTGGAGGAGGCAGGGGCGTCAACGGTGATAAAATTGCCAACGAGTTTGGTGACACTTTTATGAAAACGCAAGATGGAAAACCCATCCAAAAGCTTCCCAAGTCTAGGTATGACTCCATTGACTCTTTCTTGGGCGATACTGAGTACACCAAGAAAAAGCCATACTTTAGAAAGGAGTATAATGACATTTACTCCCCAATCAACAAAAAAGTCTACGATGACCTTATCGCCGATAAGAACTTCGACGAGCCCATGGCCAGACATTTTGCTCACCTTTTTGTGAGAGACCCCCTCGTCATCTTCAGTGAGAGGGTGGATCAAGACAATGAGGTCGACAACGACCATTTTGAAAACATCCAACTGACCAATTGGCAAACTTTACGTTTCAAGCCCCCTGCACTTTACCCTGGCGACACGCCTGACGAGAAAACTGATCAAAAGCCAGGTTGGCGTGTGGAGTTTCGTCCCATGGAAATCCAACTCAACGATTTTGAAAACGCAGCTTTTTCCGTGTTTATTACATTGGCAAGTCAAGCCATATTAGAATTTGCGCCGGATTTCTATATCCCGATCCTGAAAATTGATGAAAACATGAAAACAGCCCACAAGGTGGACGCTGTTCTTAACGACACTTTCTGGTTCAAGAACCCCAAATTATGGAACATAGATCTTGAGCTGTATAGAGGTTATGACCTTAGCTGGTTTGATCGTTTCATCAATGATGGCAATGATTTGTTCTGCAACAACGCAGTCTACTTGAACGGTTATCATGGAAGCCCCGAAAAGAAAGCAAACGGTCAATTCAAAGAAGAGCCAAATGAAGTGAAGCTTACCATCAATGAAGTGATCAATGGCTCCGAAGCTTTTCCAGGCTTGATACGAATGGTCATCAAGTACATTGCCTTCAAATTATTGCTGGATACCTGTGTCAACAGTACCAAGCACTGCAAAACAACATATGCATCACAACTAACAAGTATTCAATTCTACTTGAGATTGATCAGTGACAGGGCCAGCGGAAAAGTTCCTACGACCGCTCATTACATTAGACGTCTTGTTTTGAACCACCCTGACTACAAGAAAGACTCCAAGGTTTCGGAAAGTATTAATTACGACATCATTCGCGCGGCCTTAAACATCACCAACTTGGATTTAAGGCACAAGAGCGAACTAGAAGGTTTTTTGGGCGCAAGCGTCTTGGGTCACCTCCAACTGAAAATGAACGTTAGTAAATAGTTTGATGAGTTGATTCAATTCTTGTACTACTAATTGCATACTACATGGATAGTTGCGAGGCTCTTTGGTTTTCTGGTAGTCCCCAGCTTCTTCGACATATAGATAGGCTCTGTTAGAAACAAGCAAGCTAAAACAAATAGAATGAACCTTTACGAACGAGATGAAAGTTTCTTTTTTTATGTTTCACTAGGTGAAACATTATTCTGACTCTAAAAAAGGCGTAGTGACTTTTTTTCGTGTAATTAGAGACGCAAAAAAAAAATAACGAAACGAGCAACCCACTTCTGAAACCTCAAACTCGTCTTCTAGTACCACCAGAAATATTCCTCGTGATCCCAAATACGGAGTTCAAAAGATACATTCAGTGAGCCGTATTGAAATAATTAAAAACAGACATCCATTTACCTCACTGATAAAACGACATCTATGCCTAAAACAGAAATCACCAACACAGGATCTTCCTTGGTGTAGTAAGGGGAACCGGATGTACTGATGTACTGATGTAGTACGCGAGCTAGGTTGAATTAAATCTCCAATCTCGTCGCAACCTCGCACTGCCATGAGGAATTTGATCTGCGCTTAAAGATCAATCCGTATCTTCGCCATTTCCCAATGTATGAGGTTTCAGCTAAATCTCTTGGAAGAGGTTAAATCATTAGGATTTCAATTCACTACCATTGAGCGAAAAGATGTACAGATTTGCCCTGTTATAGCCGAAAGCTGCACAGCAACATGAATTTCTAAGGCGCACGAATGTAATGTCAAACCTGCATGAAGCCTTCAAAATCCCAGGTGCGGGCGTCAAGAAAACATACTGCTGAGTCTGCAGTTCAAACTCCAAACACCGCCACTGGGTCCTTTTTCGATATCTCACTAGACAGGCATTACATTTCTAACCCCGCATCTCAAATACCAAGTCTCACTCATTACAATACATAATGGGGTTTATGGACTCTGTGAAAGCTTTCTTGCATTCCGTCACTACCGAGGATCACTATGCCCTGTACGGGTCGCCATACGGCAACTCCACAGCAGGAGGAGTAATGAACCAAGATGCAGCAGCATCCACTTCGAGGCTTCATGAGCTTCATTCTTCGCTGACCCATTCGCCTTCAAGCTCGAGGAATGCCAGTTCTTCCAACATTGCCGGATACCGTCCAGGCTTGCGGACGTCATCTACAAATCTCACCTCAGGTAGTTCAGGACAAGAGATGCAAAACTTCAGCACAGACGGCCAACCTCCTTTGCCCAGCATTGATTCATTGTGGGAGCGCATCGTCTCTTTCTTGGAGGAAGAGTACCCCGAGTTGGAAGACAGTTTGAATTCAGGAGCTTCATCCGCAGACTTAAACGAGTTCGAGAAGGATTTAGCTATTGGGCCCTTGCCCGTTGAAGTAAGACAATTCTATAAGATTCATGATGGCCAGTTCCGTGGAGGTAAGCCAACCGGCTTGCTCATGGGCTTGACTCTTTTGGACGTGGAAAGTATTATGGAAGAGTACTCTCTTTGGGCCAAGGTCGCAGAGAGAGTTGAAAGACAGCAGCTATCTTTACATCATCAACAGCAACAGCTCAAGGATGCTGCCTCGTGGTCTTCTGCCCAAGCTACACGTGAAAAACTCTCGAATTCTTACCTCATGCACCAGAAATCGTACCCTCCTGATGCTGTACAATCATACTACGTTCACCGTGGATGGGTGCCTGTTGCTAGAGACCTTTTTGGTAACTTGATTGGACTTGATTTGGCCCCTGGTCCAAATGGTACCAGAGGTCAAATGATCTTGTACGGACGTGATTTCGATACCAAGATTGTCATTGCTACCAGTTTCCAGGAGCTCATCTTTCAATTTGTCACTGATTTGGAGAATGGAAACTATCAGATTGATAAGTCTGAGTCTTACGATGACAACGGATACTTAGACTCCTCGAGGATCGATGACTATATGATTGGCGATGAAGATGAAGACAATGGAGAACTTGCATTTTTGGACCGTGGTGGCGTTGAATTTGGTAAAGACCAAATTGGGAAGCTTTCTTACATGGAAGTCTTGAAACGCCGTGCATTGAAGAGGTATGGTGTCAGCCGAGTTGATGGCTTCAGAACTCAGTTCACCCCACAAAGAATCGCAAGGAAACCGATGCCACAAAACAGCAGCGCAGCTCTGAACGGTGCTGCTTCCAAGGATGGCTCGAATCTCTTCAATGTCAGCAGCCCTTCCGAGTTGCACAAGGAAACTTTAATCGACGATCCAGTAACTTCCAGCACAACGGAAGGCTCTCCAGGTTCTAAAGACGAAGTCAAGAGCACCGAAGAAGCTGTAAAAAATCTCAGTGTCAGTGACGACACCAAGGAAACTGAAGCCAAGGAAGAATTAGACGCAGAAGTGTCTCAACCAGAGAACACAAGCGAAGAAGTCAAGAACAAAGAGGGTGACTCTCAAGAGGTACCACTTTAAATAATATTTCAATGAATGATTTTCTTAAATCAAGTAGATTCATTGTTTGGTCCCAACAAATAGCGCTTTGGTGTAAGCATTGTCTGTTCTTGTCTTACGTCACGAGCGCGTCTACTTAAAGCCATGTATAGACGCAATCATCAGCGCACCAGGAACAGCACCTATAAATATACAACAGCCACTAATAATACACAAGAGCAGTTAGCCAAATATGGATGAGATCAACGATTCCGAAAATGGAAACACGCTTTCAAACTCACCAGGAAATGGCCAGCCTTCCATAGAGCATGTCCAGGAGTTCTATTACATGAAGGGCATTGAGGAGATCGAGAGCCTACAGTTACTTGATTTGTCTCCTTTGGCAACATGGAAGCTATCTTCATTCAAACACGGCCACGGGCTTCCTCAGCTACGAGATGATACTCCTGAAACTTACTGGCAGTCCGATGGCAGCATCGATAATAACATGGAGCCGCAGCCCGATTCGGAATCCAACCAGTTGAACCATCCACACTCGATCATGCTCCAATTTTCGAAGAAAGTGTCCCTTGAACGGATTTCTATATTTACAAACTATCAATTGGACGAGTCCTACACCCCGCTGAAAATAAAGATCATGGCCGGAGGCTCCAACTGGGACTTGACTGAGGTCTGCGTTGTGGCCTTCGACAAGCCTGTGGGATGGTCACATATAATATTCAAGGGCGTACGAGGGGATGGATTGTTGAAATGCTTTGTTGTCAAGATCATCATTCTAGCGAACCATCAGGATGGAAAGGACTCGCATATCCGGGCTTTACGGTGCTACGGAAAGAAGTCAAGTGTCAATACGATCGACGCATCCAACCCAAGAGTCGATCTAGAGTATCACAACCATAGCAACGAAGCTCATTCAGAGTTATCGGGAATCCTGCTTAATCACCGCAGTACGGACCTCTATGCTGCGGGCCGAATGAACTCTTTCGAGCAAACCATTGATGAAGAGGGCGATCCCAAAGAGGAGGACCCAAGTTATGATAATGAGTCGGTCAAGATCTTGAATTACGTTTCGGATATAATAGGTTTTAACTCGGGGTTTGAGAGCTTGGAGTTGAAGAGTATTTCGTCTATTCGATGATTTTCTTTCTTTAAGTTGATGGGCACAGCTCAATTAATGTCACACTCAGTTAATCTTTAAAGAGTAGTCAATGATTCCGGTTCCTTGGTGGATGGAGGACGTGGAGTAGATGTCGATGTCATTGCACAAGTAGCTGCTCAAATTTTGTAGGGTCAAACCACCGGAGCACTCCAACAAAAACGTCTTGTTCGAGCCCTGGTAAAACTGCTTCAAGCTTCTTGCAACAGTTTGCAACTCGGATCCGGAGAAATTGTCCAACATAATCACATCTGCACCTGCATCAATGGCCTCTTTAGCATCTGTTTCAGTGCTCACCTCAACCTCAACCTTGACAGCAAACCCACAGACTGTCCGGGCGCTCTGGACTGCTTGGGTAATGCTGCCAGTGGATTTGACATGGTTGTCCTTAAGCATGACCATGGAGCTCAAGTCATATCTATGGGCATCCACCCCGCCCACCAACATGGAGTATTTCTCAATGAGCCTGAGGCCTGGCGTGGTCTTTCTGGTACCTGCAATTAAGCCAGTGTAACCAGTCTCATCCGCTAATTTCTTTGTGATGTAAGATTGAGTGGCCACACCAGACGATCTAGCCAAGATGTTCAAAGCAGTTCTTTCACTGAGGAGAATCTTATTGGCAGGTCCTTTCACCGTAGCCACCACGATTTTGCCGTTGGAGCTGGCCAACTTTTTTTCATCAATATATTCGCCCTCCTTGTAGTGCCACTCGACTTTTAATTCACATTGCTTGAAGACTTCTGAAGCAAAGGGCACCCCACAAATCAAACCTGCTTGTTTCATATACAACAGTGCAGTCTCCTCCTTATCGCCAACGACGAACGCTCCATAGTCGAAAGAGGGAACATCTTCGGTTAAGTAGCCGGTAATCACCTGCTTCCAGTTCCCGCTGACTGGAAGTAAATTTGCATATGAAGAGGCCATTTTAGTGTGGAGAACTATTTTTCGAAAGCTGGAGAAACGGTGCGAGCTAGCGAGCCACCTGCAGTGAAGTATAAGCATGCGCTTGAGCCGCACGAGTTGAAACAGGAAAATCGCACTACTCATGCCAGTCTGTCTCGTATCTTGAAGAATCAATGACTCGGTTCTCCGGTAGGGGAAAAATATAATCCCAGGAAAGACTTATGATTCAAGGAATATTGAACTTTGGCCTCACATCCAAGCCTCAGGTTTGCAAGGTATGTGGGATGAGCTACCATCCCCATATCAAAGACGATAAGGCAATGCACTCTAAGTATCACACGAATTTTGTCAATGGCCCGAAATTTGAAACCGGATCACTCGAACCTCTTAAGGAAGTACGTTTATTGCATAACAAAAAGTCACATCTGTGCAAGGTGTTTAAAATTCCCAAGAACAATAAGAGACTCATAGAAAAGACAGAGGCCGTTATGAAAATGGTGAATACAGAGTTAAATGCACCACCGGAAAACTCAACTTGGAAATGCACCTCAGACACCCCAATACAAGGCCAGGCGTTTGTGGCAATAATAGACAAGAAGCTAGTGGGCGTGTGTACTATCGAAGCCATCTTGGATCATGCAAAGCAGTCCCGGTGGATGCACCATGACACTCAGGAAGTAGTTCCCAAGCTGGTGAACCAAAATGCGAAGGTGGGAATCTCCAGAATCTGGGTGGCCCCAAAGTGGAGACGTTTAGGTTTGGGGTCTGTTTTGCTCAACGCCGTGCTGAGCCACCTGGTGTACGGCATGAACCTTAAGAAGCATGAAATAGCATTTAGCCAGCCAAGTTATACCGGAGGCTTGCTTGCGAAATCTTACAGTGGAGTGAAAGCTCAGAATGAAAAGCTATATGTCCCAATATATATAGAGCTATAAACATTATGAATCAGTGAAGACAGACTTATTGTCAAGCAAATTGATTGTCTTTTCAAAGTAGTTGTAAAGCAAAGCAGTAATACAACCATGAGTGGCGATTACGAAGCCTCTAGGAAACGCACCAGCATACAACAGTAAGAAACCCTTTCTAGCCACCAATTTATAGGCTGTAGAAAGCGAGTCGTGGTAAAATAGCTTTCCGTTTTTCAGCTGAATGTGAGACTTGACCACATCAAATGGTTGCGTCACGGCAACGGCTGCAAAGGCGGATATAATATAAAGAAACGCTTGCTGGGTTCCGCCTATGCTGAGAGAAAACCACGATGACTCCTTTGTACTGCCATGTGGGTCAATAAATTGACGCGTTGCACTGTACGTGGAGAACCACGCTGCAGAGGTACCGATTTGTCTGGTAAAGGTTATCATTGTACCTGCAGTGAAAGCATGTACTCCTTCAAGTTGGAACATCTGTTTCACAGTTTTGAGAAATGTCATAGCAGGATTGGCGTTGAATTGAGTTTTAAGAGCATCTATCTTCGAGAGCTTCTTTGCATGGTGGTGATGGCCTCCATGATGAGAAAATTTGGAGAAAGATTTACCGCTTTTGATTTGTTGAATCACATCTGAAGTAAAATAGGCGTGTGGTGAAAGGTATTGTTTCTCAACGATATGACCTTTGGCAGCCTTGTCGAGCTTTGATGCTGTAATATCAACAGCTGGGTTTGGGTTCCCTTTTTTCTCAGCCACCAACAAACTATTCTGAATCATAGTGGTTTTAATTCTTTCGAAAGGCACTATGAATAACGTTTCTATGAATCCGGACATGGCCCCAGCGATAACGACTCTCGGGGCACTGGTTTTTCTATTGTCCCCCAGGTTCTCGATGGCCATGAAGTTGGAGGCCCAATTGTATGAGGACATCCTGGCAAAGTTTTTCAACAGGGCTCCAAGAACCAAGGCACTGGACCCAGTCATCATATGCGCTATACTTGAAATGCTTTGATTGACATTGTACTTTGCTAAGTTTGCATGATTGGAGAGCTGTTGATTAACTTTGAGAAAATCAAGGGGAAACGTGAGGAAGGCCGTTGCAGCTGAGGCTGAGCACCCTGCCACGTGGGCAGTTAATAGACTGTCGCCTTTCTTCAAAGTAGTCATGGAGAAGGTAGAGAGCCCAAGCTTGCTAGGTGCGTATCTTTGGAGGTGAGGAAAAACTAAATGCGGCTGCACAGCATAGACAGAATAGCACGCAATACAGTAATAATTTATTTCATGCTAAATTAAACGTTCATTGGGGTATGCATATTGAAATCAAATGCCGCTCTAAAAAAAATATTAATTTAAAGCTTCGGCCTATAAGACTATTTCCGCAAAATGGAAGGGCATTGTGCTTGACCCCAGATATTCCTTATATACAGTGCACGCAATCAAACCAAAACAAACGCATCGTTCCCTATAACTCTACGTGAAGTTTGTCAGGCGGCAAATTGCAGGATCATGCTGTTGCCATATTCCACTCCGTCGACGCCGCTTCATCGACCAATAAAACAGGACAATCAGTTCTCAAACTATACGGCTCCTGTTAGATCTAAAGTTAGCGGTATCCCTCTACCGCCTCAAGAGCTACCAGAAGTTATCAGTGGAATTTCTTTACGCAGGCCAGACTCCACTAAACTCTTCACATCCCCAAATTCCAACCCCCAATCTGCTGGGCGGCATCACTCAGGTGCTCATAGTTCTACCTATGGATCCAAAAAGGGCTCAAACATCTCGTCTCGACCAAACACTCCTACCCGCAGACTCAGCAGTCACCTAAGTATACGAAGGAGACGACGTTCGTCTACCGGTGTTGCATATGACTCAGCATATGCTGGAAGAGTCACAAAGGACTTCTTACGAGATATGTCCAAAGCGTTGGTGAGGGAGAAACAGGACCCCACAGAGGAACCGAGTGATCAGGTATTCAAGGCCCTCGATCAACAATTCAGACTTAATTCTATTAGTCCAAATGTGGCCACTAATGACTTTGACTACTCGTTGCCACTACCATCTGATAATGACTTGATGTCATCGGATGAAATAATGTCACATGAGCATTTCGAGAGCGTGCCACCTAAAAGTGAGCCGCCAACTAAACCTGCTTTCAAATCATACCTAGAGCGAATCATAGCATTAAGAGGTAAGAAGGTCAAGCACTCACATCCCCCTCACTCAATATTTGACCTAGATTCTCCTGATAGTGTCTTAAAACACGAGCTTGTGAACGATAACATAAACACCTCGAGGTTTGTTATAGAAAATACTCTCTCGGGTCTCACTGACGTTTGGAACAAAGTTCCTTCATCCGACTCAACTATGAAGTTAGCGGAGCCGGTTGCATTTGGATCTATGAACGACGTTAATTCTTCTAATGAATCGAGTGAAAAAGAGACACTTCTACCGCCCCAAACAGTGCAACACAAGACTACTCGAAGCTCACAAATTAGTTTGGGAAACTTCACTCCCAACAATTATGACAATATCTATTTTGAAAAGATCAATCAGCTAGATGTCCCTAGCTACGACCCTATACCATTTTATGACCATGACAATCTCGAGGTACGCGAGATGAATGAATTCAATTCATCAGAGGAAAATTTAGACGCTGGAGAGCCGGTTAAATCCGATCCCAATGAGCAAGAGATGATCCAAGGACACTTCACCATAGACGACGATAATCTAGATCAACTTGACCCGTTTCTGCCCAACGAAGATTTCAATTTACCTTCCGAAGTTCTGCCTACCATTGCTCACAGTGCAGCTGTTCAACAAACTCGTATCGAAACTTCAGCTCCGAAATTGAAGAGGAAAAGATCCGCAACATCTTTCCCTAATGGTTTAATGAAGGGGCTTGCGTCAATAGCGCAAAACATATCTGCTGGAAGCCTAGAGGACGAAAGAGCACCCAAGCGAAGGAAACACGCGTTCAACTCGTCGTTGTTGAACTTAATAGCTCAGAAGTCGGAAGAATTCCTAGAAAATGTCATGTGTGATTTGACGGCCTACGCTGAGCACAGAAACTCATATGAAATTAATATTTCGGACGCGGTATTGTACTTCAACAGAATACAATCGTTCGAGCTGAGAGGTGACTGTTCTATGAACTTTGCAGCAACTTCTCGCAGCATCTTTCCCCTTGAATGTTTGCAATCATTGGATAATAGTCTCCAGGCATCGGCATTAAAATCAGCGCGTTACCGTGAAAGTACCATGGAACCCGAGGAAGATCCAACTTGGATGGAGGATGAGGATTCAAAAGAATTATACCAGGATAACGGTTATTTATAGAGCCTATAATAATAATTTTAATTCTCATGGAATATTTTATATACAGATGAGCTTTTATATGGATCAAGTTTCTTTCACATCTTGGGTCAGCGCATTTCCCTTTACTAACTTGTACAACTCAAAGATAGCAGCGGGAGTAACTCCTTGGATACGCCTAGCCTGGCCGATGGTTGCTGGTTGAATTGTATTGAGGAGATGGCACACCTCATACGAAATCTTCACCTTATCATCGATAGTGTAAATGTAATTGGTGGGCAAAAGAAGATTCTCGTCTGCCTCATAAGCTCTCAATTGAGCCCTCTCTTTTTTGAGCCAAGGCTCATATTTGCTCTCAACCTCAATTCTTTCTTTGACCCAAGTTGACAAATTATCCGATTCGAACTGTCCAAGTTCCAATTTCTGTAGGTAGGGCAAAAGTTCCGCAAAAGTCATGTCTTTATACGACAAGAGTTTCCAGGCATTGACCACGGTAGTTTTGTTGACATGATGAGTTCCTCTAAGGATGGGTGCCCAACGAGCACCAGACATAGAGATGGATTTGAGCAGTTCCTTGGCTGACTCGAATTGACTCATCTCGGCTGTATAACGGGTGTATCTCTCACTCCCAACAACACCAGCATGGTAGCCTTTTTCAGTGAGTCTTTGGTCGGCATTGTCTGCTCTGATTGAGAATCTAAACTCAGATCTTGAGGTAAACATGCGATAGGGCTCTTCGATACCTTTTGTTACAAGATCATCAATGAGAACTCCCGTATAGCCATCAAATCTTTGTAAAATCAAAGGTGGTTTCCCCACTTGACTAAGTCCAGCGTTGATTCCAGCAACACAACCCTGAGCGGCCGCCTCTTCGTAACCGGTCGTACCATTAATTTGTCCCGCCAAGTATAGGCCGTCCACGAGTTTAGTTTCGAGACAGTGCTTGAGTTCACGTGGATCCACGTAATCGTACTCCACCCCGTAACCTGGTTGAAGCATCTTAACATTCTCGCATCCAGGCATCATCCTCACCATCTGCTCTTGAATCTCCTCTGGCATAGTGCAAGAGATACCATTTGGGTAAACTAGGTCAGTATCCAAACCTTCAGGCTCAAGCCAAACAACATGCGAAGTTTTATTGGGAAACTTGATAATCTTCGATTCGATGGAAGGGCAGTAACGTGGTCCTTTGACTGTCTCCCGTATATGGATAGATTTGTCAAAATTCTGACTCATCAATTGATGTATTTCTGGTGTAGTTTGCGTCTGATGGCATTGGACTAGGTTATCAATCAAGGAAACCTTATCGCTCATGTATGACATGGGCCGCGGTGGAAAATCCGAGGGCTGGGGTATTAAATTTGTATAGTCGATTGTCTTGCTCAGGAGTCTTGGTGGAGTTCCAGTCTTAAGTCTCCCGAGACGGAAACCCGCGTGATTCAATGTCTTGGAGAGGCCAAAAGTTGCGTCCTCCCCAATACGTCCGGCAGGGTAAGACTTGAGTCCGATGTGAATCTCACCTCCCAAAAAAGTTCCAGTAGTGATGACTACTTTATCGCACTGTAAGACTCGTCCATCGTTCGTTATCACTCCTGCCACAGCTCCGTGGAACCTGCCCTCGAAATCTTGGCTGTGCAGATTCTTGTCTGCCTCTATGATTACATCCTCAACCAGAGTCTCCATCACCTCAAGGTTTGGATAGTTGAGAATAACTTTTTGCATCTCTTCCAAATAGATCTGGCGATCGATTTGTGCTCTGGGGCCATGCACTGCTGCACCCTTGGAGGCATTGAGAGTCTTGAAATGAATACCAGCCTTGTCGGTGATTCTGGGAGCTATTCCGTCCAAAGCGTCCACCTCACGAAGAAGCGTCCCTTTTCCAACACCACCCATGGAAGGATTACATGAAGCCGTTCCGATTTTGGAGAGATCTGGAGTCACCAACGTGGTTTTGGCTCCAGCTCTCGCTGACGCTGTAGCGGCCTCACAACCAGCATGACCGGCACCAACCACTATCACCGGGTGACGAGGAGCAACTTCAAGCTTTGCCTTGAGTTCAGCATTTAGATATATGCTCCTTCGCTGGAATGCCCTATGAAATTTTAGCATCGGCATCCTCATTCTGTAGCTGATTTTGCACTAAAGCTGCTGGAGTCATCACAGTGCGCAGTGCGATCTGAAGGGCATCGCATGCATGAGTATACTCAGATAATCATATACCTCACCCAAAAGCCAAAACTGCTTCATACTTGCAAAAATGAACGCTGACGACTTAGAGGATGGTTTGGCCTACGACATGGATCCTGTTCTGGATGCCAGTGCAGCTGAAAGCGATCACGAGAATGCCTCTGATAGCATCCCCAGTCCACCACAGGAAGAAGTGCCAAAAAAGCAGACCAAGAAGAGGCTGCAAGAGCCATCCAAATTCCAGGAGAAGAAGAAGATCAAGATGCAGATGGATGTGGAGAGAAAAAAGGGCTTGTCGACTGAAGCTTCAGTGGATGCTATCACAGATTACATTAATGATGCTCTAAGAAGGAAGAACTCCGACCTTTCTGCCTTGGAATTGGCCGATTTGTATTTCAAAAAGACTGACATTCGGTCCACGGCAGACTTTACAGAGCCAAGAGTTCTTGATAATTTGCCAAAGTTCATTGAGTCCAAATTCAGCAACATGCTTCCAGCCAAGGTTCTGGCTAAGAAGAATAAGAATAAGAAGGGTAAGAAGAAGGACTCGAAAGAGGAATTGGAAAACAACGATGAACGGAAATTCATCGTCATCGTCTCCATGTCTGCTTTGCGTGCATGTGACATCCACAGAGCTCTCAGAGATATTCCTGGTTCTTCATTGAAATTAATCAACAAAAATAAGCTTGATGTGGACTTGAAGTTGGTTAAAAGCACATGGGCCAGAGTGTTGTGCTGCACACCGGGCCGTTTGCAAAAGGTCTTAAACAATGAAGACGCGGCTTTGAAGAAGGAGGAGATCAAGATTGTCATTGTTGATAACTCTTACTTGGACCAGAAGATGCAGAATGTATGGAACATTGCGGAAACTACCGATACGTTGAAGGAGTTGACAAACTCAAACTCGAAGGTGTATTTGTATTAAATGAAAATATCTCAAGACCGGGCTAATTGAACAGTAGAGGGAGGTAAATCTCCTTGCTGAAGATGTAATTCTTACTGACTCCGCGTGTGATAATGCTCAAAGCAGAGCCTTCCATGGCCTCTTCACTCATCTCATTGATCATCAGAACTGCGTCAGTCAAGAGCAGGTTGTCGGTGTTTACCTCTTCGTCTGACGTAAGGCAAATCAAGAAAACAATGTTTGCTAAAAGTTGTCTTGACTGTTCTGTAGACAAACCTTCTTTTTGAGTCTGGATGACATCTGACTCCGTAGTCACCTCAGTATTTTTCGAAGTCTCCCCGACGATACCTTCTGTGGTTTCTCCAGTACTATCAGCTTCTTCAGTCTCCACAGCACTTTTGGATTCATCTTCTGGAGCGGCAGATGAAGCAGCGCTTGGAGTTTTTGTAACCTGTAGACCACCATTAGAAAAAGATTCCTTCAAGCTTTGCAAGCCGCCCTTGATGAGAGTGTGAGATATCCACTCGTTTTTAGTCCGAACGAAATCAGCCTTCGTTGCAGAACTCAGGTAAAGCTCAAGTAACTCATCCTGGGTATACATTGGTGACTGCAACAAAGATGAAGAGAGCTTTTGCATTGCCGAGTAAAAAATCAAATGGGATCTCACTGGAAGAGTAGCACTTTCAAAGCCTGGCGTCATCGTTTCCGGCTTGAACAATAGGTCAAATACCACGGTTTCAGAGCTTTGGAAAGTTTCAAGATCATTGAATATTTTCACAAATATTTTGACAATACCGGCTTTAAGATTCGACTTCAAATCATCCGAGCCAGGAATAATTTCAAGGTTGGATAAGAGAATCAGCGAAAGATGTAACCAAAGGGACACATTTCCTTGTTCGTTGTCCTCGACTGCCTGTTTAATTTTCAGGGTAACCGAAGTAATACAACTCTCAATGATAGAAAGTAAATTCAGAATTAGAGCTTCACGAGTCTCGGATATCTTCGACTTGAACAGCTCAACATTGAAATCACCCCACAGCCCAAACTCAATTGAATTGCGGTAGCTCTTATTCAAAGTGTTCAATGTCTTCTCAATGAGGGGAGACGTTAGACTCAGACTAGTTTCCAAAAGTTCGTTTTCCACATTAAACCAGTGTCTCAAGCACGAAGCCGTATCCGAATGCCCTCCAGCACCGGAGAGTGTGTCATTGAACGAAGAAAAGTCAAGAACCTTGCGGTAATAATCGGTGACATCCTCATCTATCAGACTGACAAATTCTTGAGAAAACAACCTGTCCTTTTTAGCCTTGTTAAGTGTGCTTTGCTCCGAAAGAAGCACGTCCAGAAGCGACTTTTGATGATTCGTGGTGATTGATTCAACGTACAGCGACGTAAGCTGGAAGACACTGGAGATTAAGTTGGAGTTACGACAGAATTCCATGACAACAGACGAAGCGCCGTTCCACTCTGCAAGAACCTCTGATTTTCTGGCACTGCAAATAAAATTGTAAAACAAACTCATTGCCCTGTGACAAAGGAATATTTCGTCATCAGAAGTTTTCAATGCAAGTATCTTTTCGAAATATTTCTTCAAAAGAACCTCGAAGTTGCCAAGATGCTTATCGTGAGATGCTTTTTCAGAGCTGAAACTTGTGTATCTGGCAATGTCAAGCTTCACCTCATGATTTGGGAACCAGTTGTGGAAGCCGATGTACTCTGTAGCTTTCCAGGTTGAAATGGAGCTAAGAAAAGACACAAGCTCATTCGAATCACTTGAAATAAAATACTCCTTTAGGTAAGTTTGGGTCGACTGGATAAAGTTCAAGACTGCAGAGAAGCTTATGTTGCTAGCATGAGAAGGTGCCAGTGAAATGCAAGACTCAAGCTGTTCCTCGAGATACTCAAGCCTCAAGGATATGAATTTTTGGGCAATTGAGCCCATGCTTTGAAGCTCACTATTGTCCAGAGACATTATGATGTAAGCTGCCAAATAATTGAATATTGGATCGGAGCTATGATGGCCAGTCTTGTATTCATCAGCATGTTCGGAATCAGAATTATTGTCTCCCATAACATCCTCGTAAGAATCTGCAAGGAACTCGATATCGTCGCCCTCTATCCACTGTGAGCCCAGAGCTGATTTGATATTGTCACGGAGATAACCTCCACTGGCATCGGTTGGGGTAATTTGGGCAAGACGTCTTTCCAACAAACTTATGAAATTTTGCTTGAGCGTGGAAAGAGTTTCGTTGGAGCTAGAGCTCGAGCTGAAACTTTGGTTGAAAACTGCTGATACAGTGTGATATACTTGAGCCATATAAATCAAGTACGAGCTGCTATTCAAGGCATTCGTCTTGATTTTCAAGTCAAATCCAATAAGCTTGTTGTTGATGATGTTGTTCAAGATTGTATTTTGAGACTGGATTCGAGCATTCTGAGACCTTCTGGATCTCACCATTGAGTTGAATCTGGAGTGGTTATTTTGGCCAAACGCAACATGCTTCGATTGGCTATAGGATAAATTACCAATCTGCTGGTTTATGGTTTTAGACATGTTACTCATTCCATCAATGTCCTCTGCAATCCTGATCAAGTCTCTGTATTTCTGGCCCACTAAAGAATGGAGCTCGGCTTTGGCATTTTTGACACTGGCCTTGTACTCATTATGGAGACCCCTCACATAGTGTATCGAGTGGTCCTTGAATAGATCGTCCACTGAGATATCAGTGAGATTCAACTGCTTGCCAGAAGCCATTCCCTGGAGGTATATAATCGAGTGTACCGATTCGACTTGAGTGAGGTGTTGTTCACGTGATTTGAACCCGGCATATAGACGCCCTTTTCGGCAGAGAAGACACTGAAGACATGGACTTGAAAAACAGAAATAATAGATATGACACAAACTTTAAGAACAAGAACTACCACACCCCGGTATATAAAGTGTGGAAGTATAATATTGAAAAAAAAAAAATGAATCGGACAAGATGCTGGACCTTTCACTAAATACGAGCTTCTCCCTTCATGGCGCGCGATCAGATTTCAGAGGTGCTATTTCTTTTCCTCGGTTGGCGGTATGTGCAGAACCCAATGCACTTTCGGTCAGAGGCTTGAGACCATGGGCGTTGGTCCTCAGCGTGCAGATTCCGAGCAGCATGGAAATATTGCCTTTTGGTTGTATATGGCGGTTCTTCAAAGTTGGGCTGAAAACCTTGCTCGAAATGGGGCTCTATGTGAAGAACCATGCAACTTTGAACTTAAAATGTAGGGCCGAGATCGGTTTTAGTGTACGTGCAGAACCCGATAAAATCTATTATCAGTAACCTCACGACATTTCAAGGTTTGTTTACGAACGTTCATTATTCCTCACTTTATATATTCCACCACATCTACAAATCTCCATTTCAGTCTTTGTCTTCACTCCGAGAATCCCCACATTTACCTGTTCTCGGATACCTCCACCTAAAACAAACTACGAAAAGTAAACCCCCGCAGCAGACGCTGTGTGATATACCCGAAAACATTAAAGTAAACCATGACTTCCTTGCTGGAACACCAACAAGACTTATACTACCATGACCCAGTGCCATCAAACTACCTAAGCGGCCAGCCCTCGCACCAGCTAATTCACAACCCCATAGACCAACATGACAGACCTCCATACTACTCCACGGCATCAACATCCACCTTCAATTCGACCCAAGATAACCCAGTGAGTAACGGATACTACAGTCAAAACACATTGCCTGGAGATGGAGGAGCTGAACTGCATGGCCAGATCTCCACCAGTGGTAGCCCTCAACTGCTGATGACCTCAACCTCCCACATCATACCGCCACAACCCACAGAAAAACCCATCGAGCAGCCGTTCTACGTGAATGCAAAACAATACCACCGCATATTAAAGCGAAGAATTGCCCGTGCCAAATTGGAGGAAACTCTTAAAATTGCCCGTACGCGGAAGCCTTACTTACATGAATCTAGACATAAACATGCCATGAGACGTCCTAGAGGGCAAGGTGGAAGATTTTTGACTGCAGCTGAGCTTGCAGAAATGGAAAAAGCCAAAAGGCTAACCGAAAATAATGACGAAAGTGAGAGAAGTGATGGTGCAAAAGCCGAGGACGAATCCGTGAACTCATACTCAGGTTCCCAGTCCATAAATGGCTCGTCGATAACCGACTCGCCTAAAACCGGAAACAACGAAAACATACAAATTAAGGAGGAAAACATTTTCCAAAACCTAATAAATGCTCCGAACTAGTTGAGTTGGGGATCAATATTTATCATTCAAGTGCTGTATAAATTTAAATAGAGTTGCTACTACGTTCCGCTTAGTAGCGTTTTGTATTTCTTAATACCAATAACAGGGCCTTTTTGCTTGTATAACTGCAAACTCTACTCCATCACAAATTGGTAAACACCTGCTGAGATTGGGCACTCAACAGGCTCAAGACACCCAGTGGAGCAAGGCTCGTCACATCCGATGCTGCTTTTGCTTTGATAGACTTGAAGTCTTCGTTCTTGATAGCGGAGACAGGATCAAATGGCTTGAGTTGAATTGACACAAGCTTCGAGAACGAAGAGCCATACGCCGCACTTTCCAAATCCAACTCATTGATGGCCACGCTGACTGTGTTTGACCCACCTGCAATTGTGTTCTGAGCCGTAGTAGTGGACTTAGAAACACCCTCAAGTAGACTGACATTAGTCGCTAATTTCTCGACAGAAGGCGCCAACAACACCCTGTAGTCACCCTTGGTGAAAGCATCAGATACCACAAACTGGGAAAGACCCAAGACACTAATCTTCTTCTCCTGTAAATTGTTAAACGACTCTGAGGTTGGCAAAATGAAGCTTGAGAAGATCTGCTGGAAGACACCATTCTGAACGGAATCAATAAATTTGACGACAAAGTCTGCACTGATTTGACCTCCAGTTTTTTGGTTCAATTCTTCATTGAGTGGGATGCAACTCAATGACATGGTGAAAATGACAAACTTTTTAATGAACTTCTCCGTCCTCGAATTTTTGAGCCTTGTTAAAAGTAAGACGGCAATCTGACTCAAATATGAGGATAATGCATCGAGAGGAATGTTCAAGATGATCTCTTCCAATAATTCAAATCCGTAGGTGTCATTGACTCTAGAGGCAATGAGTTTTTGGAACACTCCTAACAAAGGCGTGAGTCCCTGAGGTTCCTTCGTAAAGGCCGATGGATCCTGTCTCATGATCGCAATAAGAAGTCTTGTCACACCTGGCACGTTTCCTCTATACTCCCAGACAGAAGGTGACAAGATTGGTTTGATCAATTGCGAATATTCGTCTGGCAATGGTGCCGAGGAGGGAAATTCTTCGAGTAAGAAAGCAAGAACCTGGAAAGTGTAAGGAACAAACTCCTGTACATCTTCGCTGAGAATCTCCAAAAGTTGGGGCATGATCATGGACATATAGCCATGAATAACAGCAGCTTGGCCATTGTTGAATTTGATCAAAAGACCCAAACTCTCAAACACATAGTGGGTGAATCTAGGATTGGAAGGATTTTTTGCAATGATGCTCAAAGTCCTAAGAAGTTCTTGTATTATGGTTACTTTGAACTCCTCATTGACAGTATCCTCTGCAGTTCCCAACAATCTCATAACAGTTTTGATCAAGAATTCGTTTTCGGAGAGCTTCTCGGGTGCTGGGTTCAAGAAGATTAGCGAGAATAAGTTGTTTAGCAAGTCATTGACGTAAAGCAGTATATCATTTTTGTCAACCACAAGTTGATGTGACGCATCTGTGAAGCTGGTCATGGAGAGCAACTTGTCAACAGTGATGGCTGCATACGTGAAAACAACGACATTTTTATCTTTCAAATGCTTGACAAGTAATGGGAGCGTAGCAAGTAATTGCTCTTTCGTCAACTGGTTTCTGAAAGTCATGATATACTTAATGGCATCAGTTTTTAAAACGGCGGATGCGTCTTCCACCAAATAGGATGCAATGTTGTTGGAGAAGAACAGAACGACATCCACAAGCATGTTCGTTGATGTCACACCAATGTTGGTCACGGATCCTTTAGCAGCCAATGACGTGAACAAATAGATTGCAATATCTCTGTTGCGCCAGTCAGAGTGAGACAAGAATTGGTTAACGTAGGACATGACTGTGTTTGTTACTAACGCAGTATTCACCTCCTTCAACTCCCTCAAGAAGTCTGTCGACGACTTCCGTCTGGAGTCAAAATCTGAGCCTTCTAAATCGGACCTGACATATGCGATGGGTTCCTCTTCAAATTGCTCCTCGTCAACTTCTCTGAACATAATATTAGGCAAAATGATTTTTTCAATGATCTCTTTGATAGCCCCCTCACTATCAAAAAAGGACCGGTACTTTGGAATCTGGGTGACCGACGTCAAATATGATAAGGCGCGGACAAGCAACAAGTCGTATTTGGGCTGCTTGGTAATATTTGTGTTGACCAACTCCCACACAGATTTGATGAATGTCTCAATCAATGGGTCAAACTCTTCGGCATATCTCGTAACATACAAGGAAATCAACTCGATAATGGCAGACTTTACCTTGATAAGCACTTCGATGTCCTCGTCGTCATCGGGGTCACCAATCAACGTAGTTTGGAATAACAAGTATTTGTGCATGATAGACATTCCCATGGTAATGTTGTCTTCGAAAAACTCTGGAATATCCTGGCAGTTCAAATCAAAGTAAATTTGAACTTCAATCAACAAGCATTCCAAGTAAATGGACATGGAAGCGGCATCTGATTTAGCAGCAGCTTCATCAATCAACTGGTCTGTTTTGGTGAGTAAAGACAAGAAAGGTTGAGCAAACTTATCCAAAACCAGCTTGATTTCGAGGAAAAGCTCATCAGAACGGAAAAGTGGGCGCCATTTTTTGAAAATAGAGTGAGCCACAAGCAAAATTCCTCTGTTCAAAACGAAGTCTTCAGCAGACAACTTGTTCACTAAGTCATCAATTAAGTTGGACCAGTTATGTGGAAAGTCCAGCTCTGCAATAATAGAAATCGTCTCTCCCAACTGCACTTGCAAATTATGAGGCAACTTGATCATGACATTCAAGATTTCTCTCTTGATATACTCCACATCCTCTCC
The DNA here is from genome assembly GCA_002374555.1 of Metschnikowia mauinuiana. Classification (NCBI taxonomy): domain Eukaryota; kingdom Fungi; phylum Ascomycota; class Pichiomycetes; order Serinales; family Metschnikowiaceae; genus Metschnikowia; species Metschnikowia mauinuiana. Next base: position 195,221 of record NKZY01000755.1, on the reverse strand, counting down.
AAACATCATATATTCACCCTCTTCATTCACCCATCTTCTCTTGACTAAATTCTTTAAAAACAAACATGCAGATAGTCTTGTTGCCGCAGGTAGATTGGAGGAAGCGACAACATTCAACAAATTGATAGCGAAATGCGGTTGTGTTTCAATTGATTTCAAATTAGCCTCAGCTTGTTTAGACGTCCTCGGATCGAGGGATTCTTGTAAATAGAGAGGGATTGCCTCCAAGCTGTTTTGTGCCATCTTTGATTCTCACTTCGAAAGAATTTGAAGCTTGTGGATCTAAGAATTGCTTTACAGTTGGCTTGGTCTTTTTTCGAGCGCTTTCCAAGTTTATGAGAGCTGGGCTACAATGTGCAGGTATGCTCGAAACCAAGGTTTACGAGTTGAGTGACAGTCTACAGCAAGTAATGGTATTATGAATCGCGGGAACCGACTTCGATTTTGCTACTGAGCCACTAATCTGAATAGCCATTCTATATAAGGTGCAGTTGTGCGTGGATACAGGTATAAAACCCTTATTTCGAAGTTGGCAATTGCTGAGCAGCTTCCTTCAGTTGCTTTTGCTTAGCAACAGCGTAAACCAAACCGGAAACGAATCCAACAAAGATGGAGGAAACCGACCAGAAGTTGACGGCAGCTTCAAAGAACACCAATCCGGACAAAGCAATTGGCAATTTGTTCAAAGCACCAACCATGGAGTAAGTAGTCGAGGAAGTAACTCTAACACACCAAGCAGAACAGTATGAGATACCAACAGAGGAAGCACCAGAGAAAACCATGGCAAGGATGGTGGCGGTTCTGTTCTCAGCAGGGAAGTTAGCGGCAAGGTTCTCTGGAGACCAGTCCTCGAAAATGAAGGTGGCCACCAACAACACAGGAATCGACAACAAGTTGTTGTAGTACATGGTGTCAAAGTCCTTGAAGTTGGTCAACTTGATTCTAATTCTCATGATCAAGACAAAGGCAGCAGATGCAAAACAGTTGGTGAACATCCAGAAGTAACCCAAGTACAAAGTGTACATGTCATCAGCAGTCTTAGTGCTAGCACTGTCACCGTATGTGGCAAGAACAGAGGAGAAGACCATCAAAAGGAAAGAGCCCAAAGCCATGTGGGTAACCTTTCCTCCGAACCACAAGACTTCACCATAAGCAATCAAAATAATGGTCAAGTTCTTGAAGATTGTGTAAACAGGGATCGACAAGTACATCAAGGCCTTGGAAGATGTGTAAATCATGACAACCAACAAAAGAGCAATGGGCATCCACTTCTTGGCCTCATCCTTGTTGAACTGTCTGTAAGTAATAACGTTCAAACCCTTCAAGGTACCGATTGTGGCAATACACACACCAGCCTGCACAGCCAAAAGCAAAAAGTTCAAGTTAAAAGAGTAACCAGAGAGCACATATTTGTTTGTGACTGTCATCAAAATAGAAGACACACAGTAACAAAAAATGGACACAGGTCCAGAGTTTGCAACTGAAGATGAAGCGCCAAGTGGGGAGTAGTTTGTCTTATCCATTTTTTTCTTTAAAAGATATAGTCCTTGTCCAATAAAATAAGCCAGAATAATTCCCATACACTATTTACGCCAAGGTAACAATGTGAGCTATAGAAAGAAGAAAGTCTCGACTTTTTAAACAGTGACAACAGAAATCGTCAATAAAAAACATGCTAGTACATCGAGCGTGGAAACGCGCCGGGCGTGTCCAACCCAGTTTTTTCCGGGATGCATAACACGTCCTCGTCAAATTTCTTTTCTCCAAAGCTCAAATCCAGATCTGAAAAAGCCATGTTTGATGGGATTTTTCTCGCCGCTGGATTTTATAGAATATGTGTCAAAATTCCAATTGTTTTCTTAGAACAATATGGGTTTTCAATTCGTTTGTCCGTGTCGCATGAAGGAATCTAATTCATGCAGGAACCCTTCTCGTGCTTATCTGACAAGTAAAGGAACAGGGAACGCCGACACGCCCTGAGGAAGTTTCAGCACGGTATCATTATAGTTGTTATAAAACATCTCAGGTAGACAAGAATAAATTCATCTTAATTCGGTAAATCCGACAAGTCTGTTAATAGATACTACTTAGGCATGACTGCCTCTACGGTAAATAGTATTTTTAGATGAATCTTAAAAATCAGGGCAGTAACAGACGTGGCCGGCTGAGAAGTCCCTTAGTTCCAATAAATGAGAATGTACGGACATCGATACAATAACAAAGACTAACGCGTGATTGACCTTCGAATTTTTTTTATAATATTTTTCGCAAGAAGTTACGAGAAGTCATGCATGTCTGTCCTAAAAAAATTCAACCCACACGCCCCTCGAAAATTAAGAAGTCGTGCTCTGCACTACCTCATTTGCTGTGTGGTATGTACACACACCGCTGTTTTGTGTGCGCCGCATCTAATCTGACTAGTGTGCAACCATTATAAGATTGGGGATTTAGAAGCGCTGCATAATGTCATGTTAAGATCTTTTCCAGCAAACACTCGTGTTGTAAATCCATTTTTTTCGTATTTAATGTGTATCGAACTCCGGTGCGGAAGTGCGTTAATTTCGTTTTTTGAGAGTGGGGTGTTGCTTGAATTAATGCTTGCTGCTGCATATATTTTACTTAGAAGTAGAGCATGATGTGCAGCAGATTTATTTTAGAAAATTTCCATCTTTAATCAACCGTTTGAAATTCATAATGGCTGACAGTCTCCTTACTCACAAAATCTCCACGATTGTCTCGTGGGTGCTCTCTGCTTACTCCACCATCAGATACTTTGCTGGTAGACAACCATTCAGCAATGACAGCCCTCACCATGTCTCTGACACCCCTTTCACCTTAAACATTTTTGTGACCATTGCATTCTGGACCTTCTTGATGTTTATGCAAATTTTGTTCGTGAGCCAAATTTTTGTTCCTGTGGTTGACAATGCTTCTGGCGTCACCAACAGATTGGAGTTCACCAAGAAAGTCGGATGGCACTTTACTGCATTCAACTTGTTTGTTTTCGGATGGACCAACCTTTTCGTTAGAAAGCACTACTTCTGGTCCGTGGTGCTTTTGGTCCTCAACTTGTTCAACATTCTTGCTTTGTACTTGACCCACAAGACTTTTGCAATCAAGCCAGTGGGTCAGTTGGCCTTGATTCACTTCACCACTGCTGCCCTCCCATTTTCGTGGTTGCTCTTTGCCATTTTCTGGAACGGCGCCGTTTTGTTCCACGTCCACAAGTTCGTGGGTAGAGTTATTGCTAACATGACCGTGTGGCTTTTGCTCTTGATTCCAGGATTTTTCACTCTCGGATTTAACGATTGGGGTGTGGGATTGTCGTCTTCGTTCTTGGCCTTTGGCTTGGGATTGGGTCAATTGTTCACCAAGGCTTTTGCATTGCAATGGATTTTCGCCTTCATCATCTCAGGCCTTTTGTTCATTCTTTCCATTGCTGTCGCAACTGGCAAAGTCGCAAGAAAGAACATTATCGGTTCCTCCGAGGCTGCACCATTGTTGCAAGAGTAATTCCGTAGAAGATAAAATACATAGTCAATATTAGTATGATTTATTTACTTTCTTGATTCCAAGGACTTCCTAGCAAGGGCCAATACACCTTCTTCGGTTTTGCAGCCACCAATGAACCCAGCAGCATGCACGAAGATGCATCCGTCCACACCAGTGAGCTTCGACAATTCCTCGTCCCTCACTCCGCGCCATTCCTCAAGAAGACCATATCTAAATTCGAAACTTGAGGAGGTCACTGACACAGTGGAGATTCTCCATGCAGAACTGGAATCTTGGAACAACACAAACTTGATCTCGCCTGCGGCATTGTTCTCCTTTTCAATCGAGTAGAGGTGCTCCTTCCATGGGCAGAACTTGCCCAAAACAAGGATTTCGCCCGATGGGTCCACATCGTATCTCTTCTTGAACGCAGTCTCAACAATGTCTCTTGCTGGCAACCACGACTCACCGTAACCTTTCACCAAATTGACAAAAGCAGAGCCCATCAACTCGCTGGCTCTCTCGAAAGCCTCGTCATAATCTTTATCAACTGGATCTGTGTTCCAGCGAGGATTCAACTGGGAGACCAAAGATGGAAGTGTCAAGTTCTTGTCGTTGAATTTCTTTTCCACGTCGGAAGGATAGTTGTTAATTCCATTATCGTTGGCATCAATGGCCTCGATAAACTCCTTGTACACCTTCACATAGAGCATGTTGACGTCACTTGGCTTATTGAGCTTGAGCACCTCCTCAATGATATCCTTACCAAAGTGTTTGTAGATCAACCCGGCGGAGGAAAGCTTGGTGTGGAAGTCGGCGGAGAAGTTTTCGTTGAAATCTCTCTGGTGGTGGTCGAACCATTTGTGGCCTTGGTCGTATTTTCCTCCCACATCGACGACTATGTCGCTTGCTTCCCAGTCGGTGGGGTTTCTGGATCTGGTCAACTGAGCGTTCTTGAATTTGGGCAAAAGTCTCAAGAGGTAGATGGCCAAACTTTCGTCGGCGTGGAAAGATCCGGAATGTGTACAAATCTTCATTTCTGTGGGGTTTGTTTTTTGCTTCTTGGTCTCAGACATGCTTTGTCTCATCGCATTAAAATTTCACGCTGCTTGAGTAATGCTCGTGATATTACTGGATACTTGACAATCCACCAAAAGTCCAGGGTGCCATTTTGGATTTTATAGTCATATAAAAATTTTGACGGTTTTAGTAAATTGAGTTCCTTTACCCATAGAATCTGAACCGCAACGGCTTTTTGGTATTTGTTTATCACTTTTTCAATTTAGTGAAAGGATGTTGCATTACTCTATAAATTTGCTAAACTCCACCACCTTCCAAACCGCGCGTCGTACACTTGCACATACAATACAGTTCCATGCATTATAAATTACATACTGAGCATCTATGGTGCTATTATATTTGTGTTATTTAGTAATCATAAACTCTTTGTTGCAGTTGTGCTATCATATAAATATAGTCGTGTCTAGGTCATCTTCACTGGAACTCCATCGAACATGGACAAAGTGAGATGTAACATCTTAGGAGGAGGGTATGAGCCCGTGTATGCAGAAGTCAAGGTGGGGAACATCTGGATCAATCTCACAATAGTGTAAGAAGCTTCAGTAAGAGCAAACTGCTGTCCCAAGCAAATTCTTGGACCACCATTAAATGGGACGTAAGCCCATCCATACTTGGGCAGCGAACCCCATCTCTCTGGCTTGAACTCTTCTGCATCCTTGCCGTAATATTCTGAATCTCTGTGCGTACAGTAAACCGAGTAAGCCACAGTCGTTCCTTTGGCAACAAAGATTGGAGACTTTCCATCTGGTCCACCTCCAGAAGGCAACGTAGTGTCTTTGGTAGCATCTCTGAAGTTCACTGGCACCGAAGGATAAAGTCTCAATACTTCATTGAGAACCCACTTCAAGTACTCACACTTCTTCAAGCCTTCGAAAGAGATGGCGTCAATGTCTTCTTGCAGGCCCTTGCCAAAGTGGGTGTAGACCTCGTCCTTCAATTTTTGAAAGATCTCTGGATTTCTGGACAACTCAAAAAGAGTGAAAGACAACAAACCTGCTGTTGTATCTCTACCAGCAACCATGATGTTCAACAATTGATCCTGCAAAACCTTTGGATTTCTGGTGGTTTTGGCTAACTCATACAAGAAAGTGTATCCAGACTCAGACTTCTTTTGCAAAGTCTCCTCATCCATTGAAAGAGTTTTGTCAACATAGTATCTGGCAAATCCGTGGACGGTCTTGCAAGACTTTCTAAACGAAGGAGAGTCAATAAGGCGGAAGAAACTTTGACTGTAAGATCTAGCAGCCAAGACCTTTTGAGTGTGATTGAATGCTTCATTGAAGTTCTCACGACCAGTGAAACCACCCTTTGGGGGCAAGTCGTCAATGGATCCATCTCTCAAACAGTATACGGATTCACCAAAAAGAATCTCAGTTGCAGTGTCCACAGTGAACTTGAAAAACAAGTCTTGAATATCGAAAACACCACCATTCAGGTTTTTGATGTGCTTGCCAAGACTTTGAATATGAGACTCCAAACTTTTCACATGCGAGATTTGCTCTCTAGAAAATTGTGGCCTCAACATAGCTCTGGAGTTCTTCCATCCATGCGAGTCCAAAGTAAAGATACCATCTCCGAGCAATGGCAAGAAGTGGCTGTGTCTAGAACCCAAAGCAAAGTCATTGAACTGAGTGGCCAAGATTGCCTTCATATTATCTGGGTCAACAGAAAAGATGATTCTCATGCCTGCAACATAAAGATCGTAGGTCAGGGCTTTACCTTCGTCCTTGATACCTTTCAAGTACTCCAATGTACGACCCTCTCTCATCCTAGAGTGGAGCTGCAAGAGGGTTGGGACTCCAAGTACACCCGTATTGAATCTTTTTGCTTCCCCACATCCAAATGTTTTCTTAAATTTATAGGCAACATATTGTCTGTGCAACCAGTACAAAAATATTGTGCCAATGAGAATTAGGGAATATTTGAAGAGATGGGAATCTGTTGCTTTAGAAAGAGTGTCGAAGTCAAGCATGGCATAAAAAAATTACTTGGAGGGGCTTGCGAAATTTAGGAATTTGGAGTTCATTTATGTTGTCGCATCTGAAGCCCCACTTTGAAGTCCGAAGCACATGATGACCTGAGATCGTCTACATACTAGACACTTTCACATGGTTGCAGCCTTTGTGCAGGAAAGTGTGCGCACGTCGAGGCATGTTCACGCTTTCCCCGCTGATTTATTTCAATGGTGCAGCAATCGCCTTTTTGTATTGGCTCTCATCTGCATCACATGCGAACGAAATCTCAAGGTCGCTGTCATAGTCTCCTGCACACTGCGCGTCCATTTCACATGGTCCATCGTTGCCATCTAGATCCATGATTTTTGGGATTGGCCGTTTTTCTTTGTCTGTGATCTTTGCAAATGCTGGGTGGAGCGGCGGATTACGTGCAGAATTTCCACTTGATTTGGTAATGCTGAATGCTTCCTTCCACTTGCGTTGCTTTTTGGTGCGTTCCTCTTCAGATGCTTGCAAACTAACTCGTTTTGATTTGCCAAGCGAGCGTAGCTCCTCCAAAGACTTTGACGCCTTCATTTTCTCGACATGCTTCATTCGTTCTTGTGTAGGATCGTAGCCCATTCCGTTAAGAAAACTTCCTTTGAATGCTTGCTTGCGTAGAGTTTGAAGAGTGTTTTGTCTTTCTTTATTTTCCAGGGCATTTTTTTGCACGATACCCAATCTCTCCAAGTCTTCCAATCTGGCAGGTGCTGATGTTTTCACCAACGTATTTCGAAGCTTTTCATTAGCTCGCTTCTTCTTGAGCTTGGAGTATGCACTCTCCTTGACGGGCTTGTCGTATTTCGCCTGGTCGAATTGTTCACCACCACTATAGAGCACATCTTTCTCCAGAAATCCAGAGTTTGCGTATTGAACGAACATGGGCTGGCTTGAATTGGAATTAACATATGCTTGACCGGACAAACCTTGCTTATTGAGTGGTGCCTTAGGTTTGACACTTCCTTGCAATTCCATTCTGGAGCCATGCTTGAATTTGCTTTCCTCATGATAGTTACAGAGCTCGTTTTTCAGTAAATCAACCACATACTTGCATTTCTCTCCAGCTTTAGTGGTAGCAGAGCAGTATCCAAAATATTTCAGAGTACCAATTTCAAGAATACTGTTTAAATCGTCCAGAATAGAGAGGTTGAAACCAGAGCCGTATTTTTTAACCGTTGGATTCAATACAGCAATGACATCTCCACACCTTAGTTTCCAGAATCTCGTGAAGGCATCCCCAAATAGATACACATCCACAGTGTGCAAGAAGTTTCCCACGCGTAAGGCCATGAACTTCTTGCCATTAACTGAAGTTTTGGGGTCACTTTTGTGGAGAATCATTCCGGTGAAACACCAGTTAATATACTGGGGCTCTTCAAATATGGGGGGACACACCTTGGCCAAAAGCTTGGTGGTTCGTAGAATCTTGACATTATTAAGTAGCTGCATCGCATCATGCTGAGAGATGTACGTTCGGCTCAACTTTTCTCCGGAAATATCATCAGTGCTATCTTTCGTAACTATATTTGGAGCAGGAACATTCTCGAACTCAAACATTCGTTCCTTATAATTGGCATCCTTCGACTCTGTACTTTTAGTATCATGAAGACGTGATGCGAACAGACTGGAGGGCACCGGAATTCTTTGAAATGGCCTGCCAGCTTTCGGTTGTGATTTTGCAGTCTCGACAGTAGTGTCTGGCAAATTTGGTTTCGGTAGAGGGAACTGCTTGCTCGTAAAGGGCTTCCTTCTTTCTGGAGAAGGAGACCGTTCTATTTGAACCAGCTTCGCGGTTGTTTCTTTCTTCCGTGCCCTTTCCTCGAGCAATTTTTGCTTCCTGACCGCATATTCCTTTTCTAAATCAGCGAGAGCATCATCTGAATCTTCTGTGAGAACCTCATTTGGGTCATGGGGTTTATTCGTACGTGGATCTTCGTCCATATTTACCAGCGTTCTTGTAGCCCAAAAAGTCCTAATATAACTGTCTATGGGAGCAGTCGATCAGAATTTGAAATGTCTTCCGTGTAGGTCTGGCTGAGAGGGTCTTGTTAAAGTAGGTACTACTCACTTGATCTGATAGGGCCTGCGTATGTCGCAGTGCGCAGATTCTTCTAACACGCGACCAAGTAACTCTGAGAAACTGGTAACACCAAATACTGGGCCGACATGACCAGAGATAGACGTTCTTCGGTGGTTCAAAGCATCGCTTCTACAGTCAAGGACCTTGCTGATAATGCTATTAGCCCGGAACACGAGAGCAGAGAAGCTCGATATGTACATAATCCTATTCTCGAAGACAAACCGGCGAACATGGTCAAGTCCCGGCTCAATAAGACCAGGACTAGGGCCCAGTCCTTGCCAGCAAATATCGACAAGCTTTTGTCTCTAGATGAGCTATCGGAGACTCAAAGAATCATGGATATAAACTCATATCCCTTCACTCAATCTGAGCAAGAGAAGTTGACCCAAGACTACTTGTCCACACTCAATTACAACTCGGTCCTCGACTCAGAGCACATCAGTTGCATAAACGACAGCTTTGACGATGTGATACTTTCTTTCAAAACAGACTGTGACCATAATGTGGAGTACCTCAAGCTTCTCTCTCAGCAAAGCGAGTCCATTACCAAAAACCTCAATTTCTTAAGTCTTAACTACGACCAGGTGGTTAAGGAAACAGAAGACTTTGCTACGCAATCGGCAAAGCTTTTGAGTGAACAGGAGAATATTAGCCAAAAGGCCCAAGAATTGGACTACGTCATGAAAATGTTCGAGCCTCTAGAGACAATCAGTAAAACGTTGATCTCGTCGGGCATCAACATCATAAAAACAGGCAAAGTTCAAACTATTTTGCTGCAATTGCAGGGATATTTGGACTTTTTTGATTCTCATCAGTCTTACCAAGACGCAGAAACTTATTACGTGAGATACCGCCAATGCATGACCAGAGGCCTCACCTTGGTGAGAAACTTTAACATAGACTTCCTCAAGGCCAAGCAGAGTGAAATATCATCCAAAACAGCTGCCAAAAAGTTGGACGCCGTGTCTTTAGACATTCTCATGTACAGCGAATTCGGCAATGATATTGAAAAACAAACTAGCAACACCAAGTTTCCCTATCTTGTCAGCATTATAGTTGAAAGGTGTTACAGCCATGAGGAATACAAAGGATTGGTATCTGAGATTCTTGCACAATACTTTAAAGTCAGATTGAACTTGATAGGAGCATATTTTGAACTTCATTCTAGCGTCACCAATTTGACCCAACCATCAACTTCTGAAACTCTGCAAAAGAAGGCACCACCTCAGATCGACATTGTTCTGTACTGTCAGAGAAGCATATTAACATACAAAAAGCTACTTGAAAAAGAGTATGGACAATTCCTTGACTTCTTTCCGATTTTGGAGTATGAAGTCAACATGCAACAATTCATTACTCAAGAACTTGTGGCTTTTTTCAAACAGGTTCTCGACCCATTATACGACGATTTGAGAAATCGCATTTTAAGAGAAACCAAAATTACTGAGTTGTGCCATTTAACAAACTTGATTACCAGTTACTTCGAGAATAATGACGAGTACAGAGAAGATAGGTACATCCCATATGCAGAGCTATTCGAGCCTATATTAAACGACTCCCAATCAAGGCTTATCTTTCGCATCCAGAACTTCATTGATGACAAGCTTCTTAAATATAAGCCTCAAGCAGAGGACTTGCAGTTGGGACAGAGGAGGAGCAGCAACAGAAGACACTCTGTTTTGGACGAGTTCGAGGAAAATTTGTTCCCAAATCTCTACGTTCCTGTTGGCAAGGCATTGACTGTCTTGTCTAACATATACGAATTAGTTGGTCCCAGCGTTTTTGACGACATGGCCCACTTCATCGTGCACAGCTGCATATACATGCTAAAAAACGGAGCATTAAAGTTAGCCATTGGACATTTTGGACCAGTGGATGCAAAGCTCTTTTATCTTTCCAACCTTATTATGTTGAAGAATCAGCTCAACAACTTCGACATCCAATTCATCAGGACGGAAACATCCGTCGATTTCACAAGCGGAATTCTGGAGCTCATTGGGATACTCCAATCAGGCAAGCTTTATGTCAATTTTAACTCTAATGGCGGGCTCCTTGAGCTCGTCAAAAAGTCTGCCCCCAAGGTTGTCAATAACATGATTGATGCCAAGCAAGAAATTGAGTTGGAGCTTGCCAATTCCGTGAATGATTTGGTAACAGAGTGTGCCAATATCATTTGTGCACCAATCTTGGGCGACGAGAAGAAGACGTTAAAGGAAAAGTCCATGTTGTTGGATGACAACATCTTAATCAAAATACCGCATCTTTGCACTCAGATGAGAACATATATTGAGGAAGATGAGGTGATAAGCTATTTGCTCGGGCTCTTGTCCAAGCTCATCTACTCCACCTATGAGTCTTATTACAGGGCATGCGAAGAAAAGATGACTTGCCTGGAAGACGCTGAGGAACTCAATGAGATCATGGAGCCGGATGCCTTCCTCAACTTCATCAACGAAAGCGTTGCCGGAGTACAGGACTCGATTGGGGAGGATAATGCCAGATTCAAGTTCAACGAAAGTATTTTGGAGGACGCGGTGGCTCTTGAAGATGCCAACACTAAGCATGAAGAAGTATAGTTAATTTATCCCAAACCCTCTAGAAAAACAAACTGAATCAGAGCATTCATGTAGGTACAATCAATTAAGAGCTTACTGCTTAGCTGCATCAATTGGATCGTATACGTTCTTGACTAGAAGCCTGTTCAACTCTTCCTTGACGAACTTCACCATGTCCCCTTTTATCATTAAATGTGTGCTATCCAACTCCTGGAGAACAATACCCCTGCTTTCAGAGTCAATCTGTAAAATCAAGGCTTTGATTGACGGGTCACACTTCACCAAAACTCCTTTGCTGGCAGTAGGCATATTTAGTTGTGTTACTAAGATTCACGCACCGTTGAAGATCACATCTCATATCTGGGTGTGCACATAGCACAAGACATGGAGTACTCAGAAGATGATATGGAATTCCCCAAAACAGGGTTATTTAAATAATATATACATAATTCTTAGTTTCTAATTGTACCCTTTATTATAATCGATTCACCGCATCAGATCTTGTCCGAAAAAATGTGTCAAGTAGACTTTGGTTGCTGAGAGCTGAGTCTCTGTACTTGTCTGGCATGTTTGTCTTCCTCGATAAGACCTTGTCTATTTTCTCGTTCAAGCCGCGTAAGTTGGTCAAAATATTGAGGGCATTAATGGTGTTGTTTAGCTTAATATGCGCGTCGAATTGTCCAATCAAGCAGGAAATGTCACTGTTGGATTCCACCCCCAATTTGAACCACTCCACCGACTTTTTCGCATTGTTGAACACATTGAGTTCCAAGAACCCTAGGGTGGCAAAGCTCTCTTGTAAGCCTTTAGATGCAGATACTTCGAGGTGATACCTGGAGAGAACGGGATCAGTGATGGAGTAGAGCTGGCCCAAGAAATAGTGCAGCTTGACTGTATGAGAGTCTAGCTCGCCAAACCGGATGGCTTTTTCGAAATTCACCCGGGCTTTTTCTAGGTCTGGCTTAGGGCTTTGGTAATTGAAATAGTAGATCCCGAGATTAGAATAGACATGACTGGAAAGTATGCTATCGCTTTCAAGCTCCAAGAATGAATACCAGTACTGCTCTGCTTGCTCATGATACCCTTTCGAAAAGGCCAAATCGCCGGCCATTTTGAATACTAGCGGATGCTTCATTTCCGTGAGCTGTTTGACCAAAGAACTGGCATGACTGTAGTCGTCTTTAGTGGGGTTTTCCTTGCCAATAACCTCGAAGGCTAGCATACAAATGGCATCATTGTTTCCCAATTCAGCTGCCTGTTCAACAAGCTCGTTCTCCAAATCCACCAAGTTTTTGTTGATGGACTTGGTCACGCTCCGCAAGTCATGTAAAAGACCTCGCAAGATCATCAAATCTGCATCTGTAGTATAGCTCGGCAACAAGATGTCTTGGGGCGTGTCTAAGTTGTCGTACACTATGTTCAAGATGGGTATGACTTTCCCGTACGAGAGCCTGGAGTCATTATCGAATAAGAGCCTATTAAGGGCTTTTTTCTTGGGCAATATTGTTTGTAGAGGTGGTCGACTCAGGGTCAGCATTAACCGAACGCATGTTCGTGATAGCATGGCTACCAGCTGAAATCTATAGATGATGAATCAGGTGTACTCGGCGATTGTGCGTCACGTGACACCCAAAAAGCCTGCGCTTCATATGGCGCACTTGCATGTTTAAGTTACATGATGCATTTAGTATTGTTCTAATTAGCCGGCCATATAAGTAATTGCAACATCTCGGGGCTAGGCGTGAGCATTGTAGTCGATGTAGTTATCGGCATGGTCGCTGATCGATTCTTCAGGAATTGGCGAATGCGTCGCTAGACTAGGACTCTCTATTATTAGATCGTTCGTCTCGAATCCAGAGTGGTCCACCTCAACCTCGTAGCCAAATGAATTGGGTTCTGGCCCATGGTTCAATTCGTGCAAGGCATCATGGGCATCGTGCATGTTGTTCTCGCCGTGCGTATGTTTTTGATCGCTGTCATCTTGCCCTGGTTCCTTATGTTCCTGGTGAGATATTTGTAAATCTGGGCCATTTATGTCCACTGGATGAAAAAAATTGGGGCTATCGCTGAATACTTGGCCATCGAACCCATTTGCACCCTTATGCCCTTCGAAGTGGGCCGAATGTCCTGTGAGATGATTTGGGGAATGCGGCGAAATGCTGCCGCCTTGAAGAGGTTCCACAAGATGGGTCATACCATTTATCCCTAGATCGGATCCACTATGAGCAGCATCATTCCAGGTTTCATTATTTTCTGGGTTGAAACCCGGGGTATTGTTCATTAAAGTCGTGTCACTTCCCACCAAATGAAGAAAGTCTCTTTTGTCGATGGAGTCTCGGGGTCCGAGCACATTCTCATTAAGTAACGGTTCACCATTATCAACAGCGCCACCGATAATAGGGGCATTGAAGGGGTAGTCCTTGCTCATTTGTATATAATTTTGTAGATGGTGCAAGGATTCTTTTTTTCCCACTAGAACATGGGGCGTGGATGTTCCCCCAGGAGCGTAATAAGCTGAACTCACCTGCTGGTTTTCCGAAAAATCATCGCAAATAGACCATTGATTCAAGTTGGCATTGACACCGTTGAAGAAAAAGACGGAGAATTTAGGCTTGGATGCCAAATTCAATCTGAGTTCAATCGAGTCTTCCTCAATGCTGCTATCCAATAGAGAGGACGTGACAATGGATGCCAAAGGGTAGAATATTCTGAATAATATTTTTGAATTGTTGGATATGGCCAGAAAGAAGTAATTTATTTCGGCATTCTTCTTTGAGAATATGACCATAAGGTCCACATGGTTCATACACCTGTTTAACGTATATGGCGATAAGTTAACAAGAGAGCTTAATAACGCTTGATTATCATGTGCCCCAGTTTTGACCCTTTGCCATGTGCCCACGGACAAAGAGGTACAGTCCACGAAACAATATTTTTCATTAATTTCCGGAGGAATCGCATGAGAGTTGGAGGTAGTGTTCGTGACGTTTGTGAGCAGATTCGAACGGGACGAATGAACACTATTGTTGTTTGAACTGGAGTATGCATGATGCTGGCCCTTGTGGTTGACATGTACGCCTGGGTTGGGTTTGCCAGACTTGGCCTGTCGTTCCAATTTTCTGAACTTGGCTCTCCTGTTTTGGAACCAAATTCGAATCGCCTTTTCCGACATGCCTGTTCGTTCACTGCACTCCTTCCTCTGGTCTGGACCAGGGTTAGGGTTCAACTCAAACTCGTTTATAAGGTAGTCAAGCACATCGCCAGATGCTCTGGTTCGTTTCTGTGCCTCATCTGACATCTTTGTCTGTGAAGCTGTAAATTTCAGGAAAGTAATAAGCTAACAAGCTGAGATAGCTTTATTGAATGATGATTGATCGTTGGGTACTCAAAAAGCGACACTTTGAGCCAATTGAAGTGAATGACCGATAATTTATAGCTGAGGGCAGCACTTCCACCACTTCTGCCTGCAAAATTGGCAAAGACTATCGAGGAGAATAACTATGTGGGATGTGGAGCTCGATGTAAATCCGAACAATCTGTGACCCCATAGTAGCCATGCGCATTAAAGCGGTCGTGCCCGCCTCGATACGAACGGATACGCTATTAAGATTCTGCACCGCACCATATGTAGGAGCAGGCCTGGGATAGGGTGTATGCTCGAACGCCGCGAACCCTTGTAGGGCGATTACCGGTGCTAGGGTTTTGCCAAGACTAGGTGAGCCATGTGACTATGCTTTCGATGGCAGTGACAAATGACTGCTAATGCATTGTCATGCGTCGCACTCGGCTAAAAGTTCGGTATATGCTTAGTTCGTCTTGAGGTTTTTTCTCACTCGCTATGCATTCTCATTCTACGGCCCACGTTGGAATCGACCCGCAGACAAGCGCAGCCGCATATTTATTGATGCAACCTTGACCCACTGGCTACAAGATGCCCCTACACTTTTTGCATAATGAGCGACAGTGACTTCTCAAGGCACTTTGATACTTATGTCTGCAGGATTCCGGCTAAAAAATAATTGTTTTCCTTCGGCTTTTTGGACATGCCCTTTTCTTTCTTGTAAATCTCATACCTCCCATAACCGTGTGAAGACTTAAAATGCAATGTGTGCTGGCTGACTTAAGGTTGAGAAGCACTTCCAAATTTGTGGTGCGGTTGAGGACCAGGGTTCAATAATGATGCATGACACCTGAAATTTGCTTGATTTTAACTCGAATGAAATTGAAAACTTCTAGAAATTCAGTGGTGGGCAAGGAGAAAACCAATGTGTTTCACACTCGCTTTAAGCGTGAGAAGTTGTCATATCAAATTTAGCAGATTGGGCACCCTTTCTTGGGCGGAATTGGTCACAATTCGCCCTTCCTTTTTCTATTCTTCCCCGATTCTCTCTGGATATCGTTGGCACAAAGATGTGTGCAGCGCTGGTTTTCATCAGAATTTGACAACTTGAATCTAAACAAAAATATCATCAACGCTAACTTCTTCGAAAGCAGCAAAGCAATTCTTGACATCTTTCCATTGTCGCGTAACGGGATTCCATCTTCTATACTCCATGATCAAGTTTTTAATAAGTGCACGGCTATGCACGTTCTTGATATAGATTAGATCATTGACCAATCCTCGTACACTCCATGGCAAGTTGTAAAGGTTTGGAGAACCGCTACCAATTTGTGGACCCTCAGCGATTTGGGGTAATTTTTGATGCTTGAGACTCGTCGTTTCGAAAGCAAAGCGAACCGCAGTATCATATACCTCGGGACTACTGAAGATGCTTCCATGAGACCCACTCAGTGTGGCAGGCCCTTGTACCAAGTCCAGCAATTCATTCAAGAGAGTTTGATTGTAGTGTCCAACATTTTCCATGGTCAAAATGATTGACATAAGGCGAATCACAAAAGCTGGGATTTCATTTTCGGGACAAACGTATAAGCATTTGAACATGTTTGCATGTTTGATTTTATTTGCACATGCAGAATAAACCGGCACAAATTGATCATTGACTCCCCCACAATAGGTGAATTTCACGTTCAAATGACTTAGACGTTTCAAGCAACTGGATAATTCTCGAGAAATATAGCTTTTTTCGCTTTGCAATTCAAACATTTCTCGCAAGATGTTGTTTTCATCCGAGGTATATGCACGTCTAACGGTTTTAGAATCGATATCTGGGAATATCCCGGTATTTATACCTGCCATGTTTAAAACTCCCACCTTCTTGTCTTTTAATTTGAACTCCACGTTATGTTTGTGCATTTCGTCGAGTAAGAATGCATTGACTGGACAACCAACGGAGTTAGATACAAAAAGGATACTATCGGCACTTCGAATTTCATCGCTCCAGTTTTGGAGCAACTTTAAACTTGAGTCCACTCGGTCTTTGATTGTTCCGGTTCCTTCCAAGGAAATTGTGTGAATGATGCAATCGCTCGCTTTTAGTTCATTGAGTAGATTCTCCGGAGTCACATCAGATGGTAGAACTTTCTTCCATCTTAGAATTGCTTCTGCTCCCGCAGTTGCAAAATCAGTCGCGTTTCCGGTGCCCTGACCAATAAAGGACTTGACAAACTTGATTGGCAAAAAGCTGTGTGTGGATATTATGACAGCTTTTTTGGTCAATGATTTTCTTTTTTTTGCAACTGATTGTTGAGTGGATTTGTAAATATGCTTTTCGGACGTTTTATCTCCATAAAAAAGTGCTTCTCCCCAAAGTCTCGCCTTAGTGATGAGCGTCATTTTCCGGAGATTTCGATCCAAAACTGGGAGAACCGTGGGTACAGTAAGCAACGAAGCTGATACGTTCTCAGTATCCCAATGCTCTTGCTTTCGGGCGTCGCGATTATTCGATGGATCAGTGGAGCTCGAACGCCCATTCAGTTTGAGCTCATTTGGAATGGAAGAATTGTGAGCATCTTCATTGGAGATTTCGTTGGAACTATCTGTCTTCGAGTTCTGTAACTGGCCAGAGTTATCGGTTTTTTGTTGAATCTGCAGTGTGCTCATTTGTACAACAGATGGTGGTTTCACATTTTTCGTATCCTGCAGACTTTTTGTATAGGAGATGCCTTGCTCAAAAGACTCATTCGGTAGAAAGGGTTTCTTCTCGATTTCGAAAGCAACAGGGTGTTCCTCACTCTTGGTTCCTTCCACTGCTAGCATACACTGTGTTTCGCCAAATACATTAAATATCGCGTAGTTGCAAGTAGAGCCTTTGGGAGATTCTATAGCGGACTGAGCTTCGGAGAATAGCCTTTTGGTATGCTGAACTGAGGGATCTAGGTCCATGTCGCTTGCATTTTCGGGTGTAGACCAGAGCCATGGAAACCACGACTGTGCTGTTACGTTCACATGCAGAACATGGTTCGCCTGATCTGTTTCGTTTATCCCAATGGAGTTTTCATCGGCGACATTTTGGGTACTTGACCACCACCACGAGTTCTGTACTTGGGTATGCCCTGGTTCATTGGTTGCGGCACCCGTGTCTTTGGTTGCTTGTGCTTTGTCTTGTGTTGAACCATCTGAGATTCTCTCAGAATCTTTAGGGTAGCCCCATTGAAAGTAGTAGCCTAACAAACTGGAAGTATTTTGAGCAGGGGCCGAGTCACCATCTAGGGGCACGGTTTCATTTGTCTCACTTAGTAGTGCTGATTTTGATACCGAATCCTTCGTAGCAGTCTTTGCATCGATCTTAGTGGAGTTATAGCGAGGATCAGTTAAGGCCTTTTGAGGATTCGTCTCCTTCGTAGAGTTGTCAGGAGACAGTGCCTCAGAGGGAATGGCTTTTGAAGGCGCGTTAGCCTGTTGGGTGGAATCGGAGCGATATATCAGGTGCCACCATGAAGAAGAAGGCTCAGCCATTCTAACAAGAGGATTGGTGCACCTGCCTCTTTGCTTATCAACAGAGCAAGATGTTTGCAGTTGTCAATACACAGGCAGTTAAGTGAGTGTAAGACACACAATGCAGCAGTGCAGCGCAATTCTCAAACTAGTGAAGAAGCAAAATTGACTCTTCGAACGTTCAATAATGTATGACACTATTTTCTAGGTTGATGTATTTTAGTTTGAGATTATATTATTCTATGGCGAGAGCTTATCAAGCGCGCCAACCGTGGCACTGTGCACTCGCAATCTTAGACCCCAGATACTTGCAATGTGTCATTCTGAAACTGACTTGGCGCATACAAAACTTGAAACAGACATCCAAATATATACCAATTTAGAACCTGGATATTCGCACTCTTAACTATTATGAATGAACCATGGACTACAATACTAGACCAGTTGAACAAACGTGACCAGATAGAGAAGCGGGACGCAGACTTTGTTAAGGCTTTTGAGCAATTATCATATCTAAAAACATCAGCGGGTCATGCTAACAACGATTGGCTTATTAAAGAGAATTCACATTTGCATGAAGAAACGGAATCGCTCATCACCCGGCTTAACCAGCAAACCATGAGGTTGGAGAGTGCCAACCGCCGGGTAAACGAGTTGACGAAGGCCTCGGCTGAGAAGGATCTTAAGATGAAAAAGTTGAATTCAAAACTAGCGAATATCAGTGATGCCTTGGCAGAGAAAAATAAGCTTTTTGACGTGTTGAATGATGAGCAATTGATCACCCAGATCCAGCAGAATGTGATGAGAGAACGCATAGCAGAGTTGGAGAAGAAATGTTACGAAAAATGATCTATTTATTATTTATTGGGGGTTAGAGTGTTTATTTCGAAGTGTCCACGACATATCTGCCCAAAATCTTACCTTCCTTCATCAAATCGTAAATGGATGGCAATTCGGACAAACCAACGATCTTGATAGGACACTTGATCAAACCTCTCTCAAAGAAGTCGATGGCCTCGGCAGTGTCAGCTCTGTTACCGACATAAGAACCGACAATTTTAACGGAACGGGTCACAGCATCGAAAATAGATGCGTGCACCTTGGCACCAGCTGGCAAACCAACCAAAACAACGGTACCTGTTGGTCTAACGTACTCTGTCGATTGCTCAACAGCTCTTTCGGAGACAGACACGTTGATTGCTCCGTGTGCACCTCCCTTGGTGGCGGTCCTGACATCTTGGACAATGTCCTTCGAGGTTGTGAAATCAACGAACTTCTCGCAACCCAAAGACTCGCAAAACTTCTTCTTTTCCTCACCTCCATCAATACCGACAACTCTATAACCCATGGCGACGGCATATTGAACAGCCAAAGAGCCCAATCCTCCACCGGCTCCAGAGATACACACCCATTGACCTGCCTGCAAGTTGGCACTCTTCAAGGCCTTGTACACTGTTATACCAGCACACAAAATTGGGGCGATCTGTTGCAAGTCAGCATCTTTAGAAATTCTGGCTGCTTGAATGGCATCGGCCGTGGCATATTGCTGGAAGGATCCGTCGTGTGTGTATCCAGACAAGTCTGCGTTAGGACAGTTTGGCTCACATCCCTGTTGACAGTATTCACATTGCATGCAAGAACCGTTCAACCATTTGACACCGGCATTGTCGCCGATTTTCCAGCCTTTCACGTTGGAACCCATTCCTACCACAACACCGGCACCCTCGTGGCCTCCAACCAAAGGCAATTTCGTGGCCAAAGGCCAATCACCTTGCCATGCGTGCAAGTCAGTGTGGCAAACACCGGAGTATTTAATGTTGATCAACAACTCGTTCTCCTTAGGCACTGGGAGTGGGATGTCCTTGTACTCCAAAGGACCATTGTTCTTTTCAAAGACGATGGCTTTTTGCGTAGATGGAAGAGTCATGTTTCTTAATTGATGCTTGGTTGTGTTCAATGATTGTTTGAATAATGAAGCAAGAGGAATTAATGGAGTCCGGAAAAGCATCATATTTATAGTCAGGGAAGAATTTCGTTTCTATATGCGTGGTGTGATTTCAAAGTTGTTACGACGCCTAAGCGCATACTAATGCAGAGGGGAATGCTAAGATTTTTAAAGAATGAGTAAGTTTTTAAATTGAGTACAATGAACGCGATAATTATTTGACTCATAATTATGCAATTCACAATTCCAATGCAGCTGGTCGAATGGCATGATTTGAAAGTCAGATCCTTCTTGATAAATTACGAAATCTGGAAAACTGATACCTGTCTCTCCGGTATTGGCCGACAAGCGCATTCGATGCATGCTTCAATGCGCGACACAATCATGCGTTTAGATCAGTCTCTGCTCCGCGTGATTTCAATTCACGGGTATTCATCACCTGCGATTATTATGCAAAACACGATCAAATCACCTTGACGACGAGAGTCCCAGTGGAAGTAACTATTGAAATACCTGTGGCATTCATGGTAATTGGGCAATTCCTGTACCACTAAGTACTCCATTGGCTCGAACACAACAAGATGTGAGGGCCATTCATAGGGCAAGTTGCGTATAAACTCCACGGGATCGTCGAAGAAGCGGTCCAGCTCGTCTCGGTACTCTTTGACGTTGTTGATATTACCAAAGGTCAAATGTAATGGTGGCTCACATGTCAAGAACCATGACGACTCAACAATTTCAGGACGATGCAACATACTATGCCATGGTGTTGAATGGCAAGGAGTAAGGAACCCAATTGATTTCACCGCTTCGTCATTTTTGAGCTCCTCGATTACTTGGATCTCCCCACGCTCATTGATTCTGGTGAAGAAATATGCAGTTGAAGCATGGAGTGCTAGTGTTAGAAGCACCCAAGCTTTCGCCAATAATGTTCTGGGCTTGGTAGAGTACAGATCAATGTACTTTGCTGACAATGACAATAAAATTGGGTATATGGGTTGGAGGAATCTGAACTCTTTATGTGATATGAGGGAGAATGCTCCAATCACGGTGATGCTGAGAGGAACTAATATGGAACTTGTCCTGAATTTCACACCAGCTAGTATCAAAGCAGGAGTATAACCCATCAACATAAGCGGAAGACCTTGGAATAGGTAGAAGTGCCAAGGATTGGAGCCGTAGAAGATCAGTAGGTTTTTGACCACGTTGAATTCCAAGAAATTGTAGATCGGAAATGTCCATTTTTGGTAGTAGAAGCGGTCTGCTATAGCAGCAAGAGCTATAGAGAGCCCCAAAAGGGCAATGCTCAATGTGAGGATTTTCGAAGCCACCGACAAGTGGTTCCGGTGCCGGTAAAGTAGGTGGACCGCCAAGAAGCCCCAGATCAAAGCATTCGTTGGTCTTATAATGCAACTAAAAAGCCCTAAAATACAAGCAATAGAGTAAGACCGGAACCTAAGCTGATGCCATGGCCAGTAACTAAGACCAGCCACGGTCAAGAGCATTTCCAAGTTGTTCAGAAACGATCTCGTTAACGTGTACCAGTTCCAACTGCTTAATAGCGAAAGAATTAACGGCGTCAATGAAACGTCTTGCCAGTACAAATTGGAAAAGCGGAGCGTGAAATAGTCTGCCAACGCTGCTATTATGGCGTTGAGCACTTTGGGCGCAGCTGTATGAGGGAAGGAAACATGAGGAGCCCATTTGAAAAATGGAGAAGTAAGCATTTGATTCAAAAATTCACCCAATTTGTATGAAAATGCATATATCAATGGGTGGATAGCGGAACGCAACCCTTCTTTCCACTCCCAGGTGATGTAGCCATATCCATATACAAGTTTATGGGCAGGCTCCAAGGACTGGTAGAATTCATCTGGCTGGAAAAACGTTCGAATAGAAAACGAATTGAGCAACCGAACTATTAATATAGCTAGAAGAAGTTTCCACCTGATCATGAGGACTTGTTAGATGTGGTGATAATATGGTCTATGGTGTGTGTCCTCAGATCGTATGCATCTCATATGTGGTGCCCCACGCGCCCTGGGGTCGCGCCAAAATTTAGCCTTCTCTTAAACCACCTCACTCTACGTTTTGGTAACTCTGCAGCCCATGTTCACAGGAGTTCAATGAGCAGCTTTGACTGGTTTTTGCATCTTCAACAGAGCCACGTGGCTATCGGCATAAATGACCTTGTTACCGCGAAAAAGGAAGCCCTTCTTGCCTGTCTGGCCATAAATGAGGCCTTGAAAACGCTATCTTCTCCTACCAAATCTGAAGCTGATGCGTTTCGTCAATACGGAAAAGCTGTCATTGATCACTACAAGATCGTATCAGCTAGCGGACTGGATGCTCTACTGGCCAAGGAGAAGATCGACTGGTTGACTTCCCGAATAAACGGCTTCTCTTGGTACCCAGTCATGCAATTGGGTGACCGAACCAGCTTCGATATCCCTCCAATCCTGGCGGCTAGTCAGCCGGATGAAAAAATAGGCCTACCGGACTTGGGACCTGATTATTCAATCGAATTACGCTACGAAGCAGATCACACCAAAGACATTCATACCAGCTTTGGTAAACTACAGCTCGAATCGCAATACTCCGGCAGTGACAAAAACACTCATCTACTAGATTTGTATCAGGACCTCCTTTCGGACTGCTCCTTTGTCCTGGCCCTAATATCAATCGACCATTTGGGGCTATCAAATGAATTGTGCTGTGCAATATCTGGCCTTGAGGCCTCCTCAAGCTTTGTGAAGGTCAAACTTTTGATTCATGGTATTTACAGGGAAATTGTGGTCAGCAAGAAACTTCCTTATGTGACAAGTAAACATTCTGAGAAAAGAAGCTTGTTTGTGCGGTCTACTTCAGATGCAGATCTACTATGGCCGGCCCTTTTAGAAAAAGCGTTTTTAACCACACTGGAAGGCCAGTATAACCTCCTTGGTTCTAATATGGCAAACGATACCTACATGTTAATCGGCTGGTTACCAGAGATACAAATGGTCAGTAAGACAAACTTTGAGGATATTGTTGACCTTTGCAAACTCAGAGAGTCTGGGATAGTTTCTCTCGGTTTGGGTACGGGTGCGATCTCCCCTAAACTTTCCAAAGTTCTAGGGTTGGTGGCCCAACACGACTATGTTTTGAAAGGCTTCGACTCTGCAACTGGTAAATTTACAGTGACAAATCCCTGGAAGACTTCTAAGGATGGCATTAGCTCCGATCCTGATGGAGACTACCGTAATTTGCAACTTGATTACTCATTATTAAATCAGTTCAACTACTTGTATTTGAATTGGAGACCTGATTACAAGAACAAGTATCAGACATGCTTTGTGTGCGTCACGTCCGCGTGGCCTAGCAAGTACTTGGCGGATAAGCAGCAGTTTACCTTTTCTAACCCTTTGCCTGAGCCACAGAATATAGCAATATTGGTCGAGCAGTTCATGAACCTGAGAAGGGACTTTTGTGTATCGGTGTGGAGTGGTGCCAAAAACAGAATTGTGTGTACTTCACAATACCTTTGCATTGCTGGTGGAAAGTATACGAACTCCAGGTTGCAGCTTTTGAAGTTGACTATGGAACCGATGGAGTCATACATTGTGAGCATTTCTCCTCGCTCATTTCCCGACGATAAGAAGACATCTTCTTACTCTTTATCGGTATACCACAATCTCGGCACTCAATTTGTTCTTGAAAAGAGTGTGTTTGAGTTGAACAACTGTATTCCTCCGGTCGTCGGCGATTGGTCAATTGGGAATATGGGAGGAAATTGGTCGTATGAAACCTTCCTCCTTAACCCACAATTTGATGTCGAAGTCTTCGAAGGTACGAAAAAAATCAATTTTATTCTTGGGTGCAACAACGACCAAACCAACGTCAACCTACACTTGTTCCATTCCGAAAAAGAGAATAAAGGTCAGCGAATTCGAAATTTCGACAAACTGAAATTGTTGTTTAATCTGAACTATTCTAAGCAATTACAATATGTGGAATTGGATGAGATATCCGCCGGATCTTACAAATTAGTATTATCCACGTTCGATCCGAATGTGAGTGCTAGTTACAAACTTTTGATTGGAATTGATGGAAAGATGCCAGTGAATATTCAAGCAATACCTGAGTCGCTTGGTTTATTCATGAAGAAAGACACTTTTCAATGGGAAAATACTAATAGGCAAAAGTTCAAATTGTCCACCAGGCACCCCCAGAATAAGATTTTGTTTCAAATTTGCTCTGGCGGGGGTGTGAATCCCGACGACTACAGGCCTGCCATCAGAGCTTCTGTATTTGATGGCTTCACTAGGAAACCGGTGGTGACTATAAGCCAATGGAATGACTGTGTTCACGGAATATACTTAGATTGTGTTCTTGAATTCGCAGACCGAGACTACGTTTTGTTGGTGGAACGATTTGAGCAAGGTTCGGGCGCCTTTCGAATTAACATTGGTAGCTCACATAAGCTTGAGTTCCTGAGGTATAATGATTGAATTGAAAATTGGATGAAAAGATTCTCGTAAAAGTAGCATGTACAGGCATGACAGTGTATTATCTGGTCCCTGCAGCACTGTCACGTGGGCGAAACTGCGACAGCGTGTTCTGGACACCTGAGCTTGAAAATTGAACCTCTCCACTCTCACACCAAAATGAAATTGTTACGAGCTGTGACATCCTTGTTTCTTCTTGGTTTCGCATGGGCTGCTTATAGTGAGAAAGACTTACAAAGTGTCCTTCGAGCCAAAGGTAAAAGTGGTGTCATCGCTGTGAATGATGAGAATTTCGAGAAAGTCCTCTATGGTCCAAGAGACTACCACTTGATACTATTCATGACCAGTAACTCTCCACAAATCAATTGTTTCTTGTGCCGTGAGTTTGAGCCGGAGTTTCAGGTCGTTGCAAACTCGTTTGCTAAATCTTTCCCTGGCGGAGAGGGGTTGGGTTCAAACGAGAAGAACGTCTACTTCTTGAGTTCTGAATTCGCCAAATCCAAAAAGCTCTTCCAATTGATGCAATTGGAGTCCATCCCCAAGATTTTCCATTTCGAGCCTACGGCTGATAACGTGGCTGATGATGCGTTCAAGCCTGACTCACCGCAATATCCGTTCTTTCAAGGCGATCACAAGACAATGCTTTTGCGTTGGATCGAGCAACAAACCGGGGTCAACTTCAAATTGCACATTCCTTTGAACTACGGGAAAATTGGTTTCAATGCCTTGATTACATTCTTACTTGTATTGTTGATTAGAAGGTATTCTAAACAATTGTTTTCGGTGTTGAGATCTCCCATCTTATGGGGTGCTGCTACAATTGTCTTCACGTTGATTTTCTTGGCCGGTGAAATGTTCAATCAAATAAGAGGTACTCCATTCATGAAAGATCAAGGCAAAAGTGTCGAATACATTGCACCAACAGCTCAAAACCAGTATGGTTTGGAGACACAGATTGTTTCCACTTTGTATGGCTTTGCCGCTTTATGTTTCCTTATCTTGGCAAACAAAGTCCCCAGTATCCAGAACCCAAAGGCCCAGCTTGTGGCCTGTGTTACTGTGGCATTCTTGTTGTACGTGGTATACGGTTTCTACTTGAATGTCTTTTCTTTGAAGTACAGAGGCTACCCTTACATTCTTTTCCAACTTCTTGCATTCAACTGATGAGGGGATTTCGGAAATACGGTTGGAGGTGTGCAAAAATATATGTATGAGACAGTACTGAAATAAATGTAGCCAAGATCGGGGATTAAGAGCATAACTCGTAGCTTACTTATCGAGTTTGTTCTCGATTTGACCGACCGTTTGTGTATCCTTGCGTAGATCCAGCTCGCAAGCCTTCAACATCTTTTTCAATTCCTTTATCTTGGCAAAAACCGGAGACAAATCAAACTCAGACTCGTCTAACTGGGTGTCCAACTTCAGGAGCCGGTCATCAATATGGTTGAGCCGGGTCAAGAGTATTTTTTGCGACTGGTGTAGCAGCTCGAAGTTTTCTTGTAGGCCGTCAATAGCTCCAGAAAGCAAGAAGTGGGCCGTCAGTTCAATTGAGTGGAAATCCACATTTCCTTCCGACATGTAGAAGGAGAGAGGTGACGATTGAGCTTCAAACCTTACCGCGAAATTTGTAGAGAAACAGCAGTTTTCCCCGGATAGTGCGATTGTCAGATCTATTTAGCTTGAAATAAATACATTATCTAATTCATTCGAGAAATATTAACACTTTTTCCATGTTCTCAACCTGCTTTCAAAACCATACTTTTTTAACGTTTCTGCAAAGAAAAATGGAGTCCTTCAGATGCACGTAGCTTAATCATTGCCAAGTGGCAGGTGACAGGTGACAGGTGACGCGCAACGCACCTACCGCTAAGATGGTTGCGAGTACAGAGTGCGGTTCAGGTTGATCCACTTCCACTTTTCGACCCGAAGACTGACACACTACCCGATGAACCTTTACAAAGGCTGCCATCATGTTAGTATCGGGCAAACATTGCGTTTCGAAGTTGCCTTTGCACCCAGCAAGACTCCAGAGGAGTACGCGGGGTCCCCTCCACCAAGCTTATCACTCACCATCCGCAACACTGAGCCAATTGCTATGAGAGCTGCTTACTTGGCGGGCCCTTATTCTTTATATGTTGACTGCAGGCCTAGTGATTTTTGCCCAACAAAGAAGACGTTTATTACTGCAGACCAACCGCAGTTCGATCCTCAGCTACATCCCGGTCAGACCTTCCAGGCCAAACTCTCTTGCAATACATTTAAAGAGCGCTACACATGGTACATTGATGTGGCTTCACAAATGATTTTCAGCGTATCTCAGATCACCAATTTTGAAATAAGTATTTTCGAGGATGGTGTCGATGATCATAAAACTTCTTCAGGTCTGAGTTTGGTTCCTACAGCTTCAAATGTGATATCAGGAATTATAGAGCATACGCCCTGTATCTCGAAACCCCCTGCCACCAGAGAGGAAGAGCCCGAAGTGGTTCATGAAGACGCATCCCTGAGATTCCTGGTGAATATCCATGACACCCTTGACTTGTGGAACTTACCTGTTCCAGACGCCTCAAAGCCAATACACCTTGTGATTCTTACACATGGTTTGCATTCAAATGTTTCAGCTGATATGCTTTTTCTAAAGGAAATGATTGATTCGAGCTCGTCAAACGTTATTGTAAAGGGCTTTTTTGGAAACAATTGCAAAACGGAAAGAGGAATTAAGTATCTAGGCAGTCGAGTTGCCGAGTACGTTGTTGAACTAACAAGGAATCCATCCTTGAGATCTGCGAACAAAATATCATTCATAGGTCACTCCTTGGGTGGTTTGGTCCAGACTTTTGCAATTGCTTACATTGAATCAAACTACCCATGGTTCTTTCTGCGTCTCCGTCCAGTGAACTACATTACTTTGGCCTCCCCCATGCTAGGTGTAGTTCATGAGAATCCTGCCTACGTCAAGATTGCTCTTGCAGCAGGGATCGCAGGAAAGACTGGTCAAGATTTAGGTTTGCAGTACGCGGAAGCTGATGGCAAACCTTTGCTCTTGCTTCTTCCCTCTGGCCCCACCCACAAAGTCTTGAAGCTGTTCATTCGTCGAACTGCCTATGCCAACGCATTTAATGATGGA
Source organism: Metschnikowia mauinuiana (assembly GCA_002374555.1). Classification (NCBI taxonomy): domain Eukaryota; kingdom Fungi; phylum Ascomycota; class Pichiomycetes; order Serinales; family Metschnikowiaceae; genus Metschnikowia; species Metschnikowia mauinuiana. Next base: position 167,626 of record NKZY01000755.1, on the reverse strand, counting down.
ATTGTACCTCTAAGAACGTCAGCTCTCTTGTATTTGGACTACGAGGGCCTAGAAAGTGTTCTTGGAAGCTCCAACAATAATTCCTTGAATTCTGGAGTAGTGAAACACTCTCAACAGAGTGACAAAATCCCTCGGCACATTTCAAATAAGAATGAGCTCCAACAGAGCAAGAAAATTCCTCGTGATTTATCTGATGACCAATACTCACAAACACTGACAATTGGTGCATTGTTATCATACTTCATGCCTCAAAAATTCAGACAAGCTAATGAGAAAGACGCCAAGGAAAGTCTAGATACACCAGACCCAACCGAACCATACAAGAAATTCCATAAACCCTCTGTGCTTGAGTCAGCTACGTCTATTCTTCTACCACCGTTGCCTACAATGAAATACATCACGGATCCAGACTCACGAGAAAATGTGATTATTCACGATGAGATTTATCAAGAGTCAGATCTTCCTGCTTCACATATATCCGAAGAACCTGAACAGGTAAGTGAGACCCTGAAGTCGGGTCATCTGTCAGTAATAGCGGAAAATGAGAGAGCAGGAATGATGAATTTACTCGCCAGCAAAAGCGAGGAAATTAGACAATTGCTTTTGGGAAACATGACTGAGCATTATGAGGAGGAGATTGCTAGAGAATACCACAAGAATATGCTGTGGAGAAAAGTTTTGGTCAACCTCATGCCCGATGCACATAATAACATTGTGGTCAGAAGAAGGTTCTCAAATGCCTATGGATGGCCTGTCATTGAACATTTGGTAGAGAACCATTTTAACGACGAAGAAGAAGGGGATTCGGATTTCATGAGAGAAGATAGTCTAGAGGTTTCTACTGATGGAGCGGAATTGACTAAAATTCTATCTAAGGAGGTCATAAGGAGAGAGAACGCTGAATTGGACCGTCAACCCATTCTCGATGGAGAACATGCTTGGATCAACATTGATAAAAACCAAGACTTTTTTGATGGTCCAGCGGGAATCTTTACCGGCTTAAGTGAGAAAATGTTTAAACTCAAACAAGATTGGCGAGTAAATGGCATGAAAGCGTTTAGAATGGAAGAAACGAAGGACGAAGCGAAGGAAGAAGCGACTGAAGAAAAGGCTGCAACCGATGAATCTACCGACACCAGAGTAATGGGCAGATTCCTTTAAAACATATATTATACAGCATAATAAATAGATACTATGGATGTCAGAGGTGACTTTAGAGAGTCGGACAATGTAGCATGCCCTTTATATTATGATACATTTTATTTTTTCTATGGACCATTTTCGATTAAAATGATAACAACCATGCAAACGCCAAGACAGTGCATTAAGACAATTTGCTCAACAAATTTGGGCGGGTTCCTTGGGATCACAGGCTATTTTATGTGAGGGAAATCGTTTTCGTGTATAAATTACCTTCTTCAGGTGGTTTCCTCTGCCACCGATGCATCTGCCACTTCCTCGTCTTCACCCTCCACCTCTGGAATCGGTACCAACTCATTAATCTTATTAATAATAGATTCACAGGCCTCTTCGTCGAACCGCTGGTCACACTCTTCCACCAACCCATAAAGATGGACCATGGACCGTGGTAGCGAGTTCACGATCTGGAGTTTCTCGATTTTCATTAGCTCAAACGTATTCAAAAAGGTCATCAACTCCACAATAGTGTCACTGGAGGAGATCTGACCCGAAGCACTCTTCCCGAGGTACAGAAGAATGTCTCTGGTGACACTCTCCAAACCCAAACCAGCACCTGTAAAACGCTTCTTCTTTTGAAATTTTTTGTCTTCCAGAGAGTCAAAGGACCAGTTGTAAGTCTCTTGAAGACCCCTCAAATGGTCCAACACCTCGTAGTCCAGCAAGAAAGCCTCTCTTTTCTTTAGAATCTTCATTGGTATGCTAGCTCTGTATTAGATCCAAGTGCGATGGAGATGAGCGCGACGTGCGTGATATGGACAGTAGTGTCTGCAGATTGCACGTAAATACTACATTTCAGTTCAAACAAAATAATGTTTTTTTTAATGCTATTTTACACGATGTCCAGATCATGATCTCCAGAACGCTGATTCTGTAAAGATCCCAAGTTTGCTCTTCATCATATGCAACACTCCGAGCAGACCTAAGCTCTTTTCTGCTTCTTATGCTTCTTCTCACTCGACTTTCCGCTTGCACCAATGGTGATGTTCACTTTAGGAGGAACCTCAAACCCAAAGGATTTGGCGACCTTCACCAAGTCCAACTTGTCGATTTGGTATACCGTCTTCAAATGATGCGAAGAGTATGCTTGCAAATATGATCTGTAACCGTCTTTGGCCGACAGGTGTAACCAGTAGTTTGATTTGATTAACTTGGTCAATTGCGATTGGACATTAGCAATTTTGTTAGTTGGGAATTCGTACTCGTTCAATGGAACATTAGCAGCTTTCAAGTAACGCAAGAAACCGAGTTCAGAAGGTGTTAAAAACATCAAAGATCTACCCTTTCCGTTGGTTCCTCTGGCAGTTCTACCCACTCTGTGAATGTAGTCTCTTGGATCATCAGGTGGATCAAATTGAATGATCCAGTCAACGGCTGGGATATCCAAACCTCTGGCAGCAACATCGGTACAAATCATGATTCCTTGTTTGGCATTGCAGAACTCAAAGAAAGTGCTTGTTCTCTTGGCTTGCTTTTGTTTGCCATGTAAGTCTAGCACTGGCAAATCGATGTAGTTCAACAATTCACCGAAGTACTTGACACAGTTACAGGACGAGAGGAAGACAATGATCTTTTTCTTGGCGTTTCTCTTCAAGAAAGAGAAGAGAAGCAAGAATCTCTTGTCACTCTCGCACACAACGTAACCTTGCTCTAATCCATCGGCTGTAGAGACCGATGACTCTGGCACGACATTGATATAAAGTGGACCAGCTCTTAAAGACATACGAGCCAAGTCCTCAACCTTCGTGGTTTGGGTAGCGGAGAACAACATGGATTGTCTTTCCTCGCTAGGCAAAATCTTGATGATTTGTTTCATTTCTTCTTCGAAACCAATTTCCAAAATTCTGTCTGCCTCATCGATGATGAGAGCTTTGAGGTTCTTGAAAACAAAGCCTGGGGTGTTTTGCAAGTGGTCCAATAATCTACCTGGCGTTGCAATCAACAAATTCACACCCTTGGTCAATTTTTCGGATTCTTGTCTTCTGTTTGCTCCTCCGATAACAATACCAAATGTTTGAGAGTGGTTGGCCATTAACTCACGAGCAACTCCAAAGATTTGCAAAGCTAACTCTCTGGTTGGGGAGATCACAATGACACCAGTACCATTTCTTGGCTTGAATTTCAAGGAGTACAACAATTCAATAGCTGGTAACAAAAAAGCTAGCGTCTTTCCGGAACCGGTCTTTGCTGCTCCCAACACGTCTCTTCCTGCTAACAAAGGAGGAATAGTTTTGGCTTGAACCTTTGTCATTTTGGTGAATCCCATGGTCTTGATAGCAGACATGGTTGGCTCGGAGAAGCCGGCTTTCTCAAAGTCGTAGTTTTCGTCAGAATCGTCAGATTCCTTATCTTCAGTAACCTCGTTTTGCACCTGGGGTTGAATAGCAGCGCTTTGAGCATCTTCTTGGGACTTGAGGGAAGCCTCCTTCTTCTTTTGTTTCTTGGTTTTTCTTTCCTCGGGGTCCTCCACATTGTCACCCAAGAGTTGGGCTACTTCATCAAAGTCCTCATCCAACTCATTAACCAAGTTGGAATTGTCATCCGAGCTGTCATCTTCTTCGTGGGATCTCTTGGATGCAGCCTGCGGGATTTCCTTTTTCTTATCACTTGCACGACTGGAGCTTCCAGTGGCGGCCTTACTTTTCTTACCCATAGTAGTTGTGTGATGAGTTAGTGGAGATGAGAGCAGAAGGTTCAACTTTATTTTTTTTTCTGGGATGAGATGAGCGCGAAATGACTAGTGCGTTAGGATTCACACCCATTTCGCAGCCGAGTAGTCTCGAGTATTCCATATAATTCCAAATTAATGGGTGCTTTCATTGGAGATAGTTATAATGTGAAGAGCTTTCGGGATCCCATAGATGAATAGAGTATATTGTGACTCCGTGACTCCAGTTATACACTCTGTTGTGCACAGTATATTGAGAAACAGTATAATAAATCTGAAGTTACTTTCGACAAATAATGGGGTAGCTTGAAAACATTAGTACCTGGATGTATGCCGAGCTTCGTCGTTAATTTTTCAATTTGCTCTATATGGAATAGTGATGTGGTGCTCTAACACTTGAACCTGTAGTACATAATCGCGGGTCACGTGACCAGTGTGAGGTCGCCATCAATTATATAGCACTCTTGGCAATCGAGTGAACAGACTTTGTTACATTAGTTGATACGTGGCATTTTTTTCTATAGCATGTCTCAATATACGGCTTCGTCTACGAAATCGTATATGCAAGCCATGGCCCCAATGATTGAATCATTGGGTGCTTTGGGTCAGTCGAATCCCGACTTTTTCTCAAGCAAGAGGCCTAAAATCGACGCCGAGTCGGGCCCTGCTATCGACTTAAAAGCCGTGTTGGCTTCTTTTTCTGGAATTAACGTCGATACAATAAAGAACGTCACGAAGTCGTCAAGCATAGATGAGATAATTGCTGAATGCGCCCGGGTGAGCGAAGCTCGAAACTTGGAAGAATCCGAAGTCTTCCAAATCGTCAAAAGCATTATTGTTGGAAGTGAAAACGAAGAAGAGATCCAGTCTGGTCTTTTTGATTTTCTCGGCTTCGATGAGTTCAACCTAGTATCAAAGATCATCACGAATAAGGATCCGGTTGCTAACTATTCCGTTGGTGAAACACCAACTGAAACCGATCATAGCGACAAGAGCGAAAAGAAGCCCGATTTCATGAGCCCCGAAGAGAGGGTTCGCCAACTATTAGAGAATCGGGAGAAGCGCAAGAATGAGAAACTACTTCCGCGTATGGCAGGCCAGAACCAGTACCCCCATGTGTACAAAAAACCAGATATTGGGAATGCCATTGCTATTACAGGAAAGCTGTATTCGTTGCCACAAGGAACTACAAGATTCAGCTTTCCCACGCATGAAGAATTGATTATTCCATACCCAGAAAACATCAGCACAAATTACATTCGTGATTCCCAGCTAGTTAAAGTTGACCAGCTTGACTTTCTTTGTACGGGTACATTCAAGAGCTATAAAACTTTGAATAAAATGCAGAGTTTGGTATATCCAGTTGCTTATAACACCAACGAGAATATGCTTGTTTGTGCCCCTACAGGTGCCGGAAAGACGGATGTTGCGTTGTTGACTATTCTTCATACTATTGGTCAATTTGTCATCGAGGCCGAAGAAGGGGTAATTGACATTGATTATGATGAATTCAAGATCATATACGTCGCTCCTCTCAAGGCATTAGCAGCAGAAATTGTTGAAAAGTTTTCTTCCAAGCTCAAGTGGTTGGGTGTAAAAGTCCGTGAACTAACGGGTGATATGCAGCTTACAAAAGCTGAAATAATGACCACACAAGTGATTGTGACCACGCCCGAAAAATGGGATGTCATAACTAGAAAACTGAATGGCGATAATGACTTAGTCGCCAAGGTCAAATTGTTGATCATTGATGAAGTTCATCTTTTGCATGAAGACAGAGGGTCTGTGATTGAAACATTGGTCGCAAGAACTTTGCGTCAGGTCGAAAGTACACAGTCCATGATCAGAGTTGTTGGATTGTCGGCAACTTTACCTAATTACATGGACGTTGCCGATTTCCTTGGTGTGAATAGAAATGTTGGAATGTTTTATTTCGATCAGTCATTTCGTCCATGTCCACTTAAGCAAGAATTGCTTGGTGTCAGAGGCAAGGCGGGTTCGAAAACTGCTCGTGAAAACATTGATCGAGTGTCCTATGAGAAGCTTGTCCAGAACATTAGGAATGGTGTACAGGTCATGGTTTTTGTGAACTCGAGAAAAGATACTGTGAAGTCATGTGAAACTTTTATTCAAATGGCCCAAAGAAATGGTGAACTTGACCTATTCGACACATCTAAATCATGCGCTTCATACGACCGATTCCAGAGAGAAGTCGCAGGGAAAAACAGGTCTAAAGATATGCGTGACTTATTTCCTCACGGGTTTGGTGTTCACCATGCCGGTATGTTGAGGTCTGACAGAAACTTAACCGAAAAATTATTCTTGAGCGGTGCTATTAAAGTATTGTGTTGTACTGCAACACTTGCATGGGGTGTCAATTTACCTGCTGCTGTGGTTATCGTTAAGGGTACACAAGTGTATGATTCGAAGCAGGGTGGCTTTGTGGACTTGGGTATCTCAGATGTCATTCAAATTTTTGGCCGTGCTGGTAGACCCCAGTTCGAAAAGTTTGGTACTGGTATCTTGTGTACCTCGTCTGACAGGCTTGACCACTACATCTCGTTACTTTGTCAGCAACACCCAATTGAATCGAAGCTTCTGGCTAAGCTTATTGATAACTTGAATGCTGAAATCTCTTTAGGCACCGTCACAAATGTCGACGAAGCTGTTCAATGGCTTGGGTACACGTACATGATTGTACGTATGAGACAAAACCCTATGGCCTATGCTATCGATTGGAAGGAGCTCCAAGAGGACCCTATGCTTATTACTCGGAGAAGAAACATGATCATCAATTCTGCTAGAAGACTTCATTCCCTTCAAATGATTGTGTTTGATGAAAACTCGGGAGCCTTCACATCCAAAGATTTGGGACGAACTGCGTCAGACTTCTACCTATTGAACAATTCGATTGACATTTTTAACAATACTTTGAGTCCAAGAGCTACCGAGGCTGATATTCTTGCAATGATTAGTATGAGCAGTGAGTTCGATAACATCAAATTCCGCGAGGACGAGAAAACCGAGTTGCATAAAGTGCTAGACAACGATACTCCATGTCAAGTTGGAGGTGAGGCAGAATCTAATCAATGGAAGACGAATATATTGTTGCAAGCCTTTGTGTCTCAAATCACAATCAAAGATTCGGCCCTTATTTCCGATTGCAATTATGTTGCGCAGAATGCAGCTAGAATTTGCCGGGCTTTATTCTTGATCGGTATAAATCGTCGGTGGGGAGAATTTCTGAAGATTATGCTTTCCATTTGCAAGTCGATTGACAGGAGAACGTGGCATTTCGACCATCCTTTATCGCAATTTGATATCTCCGAATCGGTTTTGAAGAACATTAGAAATAAGGATCCAACAATGGAATCTTTACGTGATCTTTCTGCTTCCGAGCTAGGCGACCTTGTTCACAATATGGGTGCAGGAAAAACCTTGTACAAGATTGTTGGAAAATTCCCATATTTGGAAATTGATGCAGAGGCATTCCCAATCACGAGCAATGTGGTACGCATGCATGTTACTTTGACCCCTGACTTTATTTGGGACGAAAGGTATCATGGACATGCTCAGTTTTTTTGGGTTCTCGTGGAAGAATCCACTGATTCCAAGATTTTACATGTTGACAAGTTCATCTTGAGAAGAAACCAGATAAACAGTCTTCACGAGTTGGACTTCATGATTCCACTTTCGGATCCTGCCCCACCTCAGATTGTAATCAGAGTGCTCTCTGATACTTGGATTGGTTCTGAGACAGTTCACGCAGTATCTTTCCAGCATTTGATAAAGCCTACGAATGATACCATCAGAACCAATTTGTTGAGGCTCCAGCCTCTTCCAGTCACAGCTTTGCACAATAAGAAAATTGAGGGCATTTACGATAAGAAGTTCAAGTACTTCAATCCCATGCAAACCATGGCATTTCACTCTCTTTACAATACAAATTCGAATATTTTTGTTGGTTCCCCAACAGGATCAGGAAAAACTGTTGTTGCGGAGCTTGCCATTTGGCATGCCTTCAAAGATTTCCCAAAATCTAAGGTGGTTTACATTGCTCCAATGAAAGCCTTGGTCAGAGAAAGAGTGGATGATTGGAGGGAACGTATCTGCAAGCATACAAACTACAAATTGGTTGAATTAACGGGTGATTCTTTGCCAGAGGCTAGAGAAGTGCGCCAAGCAGATATCATCATCACCACTCCGGAGAAATTTGATGGTATTTCGCGTAACTGGCAAACTAGAAAGTTTGTGCAAGAAATATCTTTGGTGATCATGGATGAAATCCATCTTTTGGCAAGTGATAGAGGTCCGATTTTGGAAATGATTGTCAGCAGAATGAACTACATCTCCGCAACAACCAAAAAACTGATCCGTTTGTTGGGTATGTCCACTGCAGTTTCAAATGCCATTGATATGGCTGGATGGTTGAAAGTCAAGGAGGGATTGTTCAACTTTTCACAATCTGTGCGGCCTGTCCCATTGCAAATGTACATTGATGGATTTCCAGATAATTTGGCTTTTTGCCCGTTGATGAAAACCATGAACAAACCGGCGTTCATGGCTATCAAGCAACACTCTCCACACAAACCCGTCTTAATTTTCGTGGCCTCCAGAAGACAGACAAGACTTACTGCTTTGGACCTCATTCATTTGTGCGGCATGGAATCAAACCCAAGAAGATTTTTGAAAATGGACGACGATGAGCTCCAGCAAATTCTTCTTCTGGTGAAAGACGACACACTCAGACTCTCTCTTCAATTTGGAATGGGCTTGCATCATGCTGGTTTGGTCCAGAGTGATCGTGACATCTCGCACAAGTTGTTTGAGTCTGGAAAAGTGCAAATTTTGATTGCAACTTCGACTTTAGCTTGGGGAGTTAACTTGCCTGCGCATTTAGTCATTATTAAAGGAACGCAGTTCTTTGATGCTAAAATCGAAGGCTACAGAGACATGGATTTGACCGATATTTTGCAAATGATGGGAAGAGCTGGACGTCCTGCTTTCGATACCAGTGGAACTGCCATAGTATACACCAAAGAGTCAAAGAAAATCTTTTACAAGCATTTCCTCAATATTGGATTCCCCGTCGAGTCATCTTTGCACAAAGTCCTAGATGACCATATTGGTGCAGAGATTGCAAGTGGAACAATTAAATCTCGGCAAGAAGCACTCGACTTTTTGACATGGACCTTCTTGTACCGAAGAGCCCACAACAACCCGACTTATTACGGAATTGAGGACCAGTCGGCGACCGGCATTTCACAATACTTGGGGGGTTTGATCGACACTACAATTGAAAACCTTAAGGAGTCATCGTGCGTTACACCTAAGGGGGAAGATGGATTGGTTCCTACTTCTTTCTTACAAATCGGATCTTTTTACTATTTGTCTCATAAATCGATCAGAAACATCCTTTCAAAGATGACCCGGAGTTCAGATTTCCAAGAATGCTTGAAAATTTTGTGTCTTGCCACGGAATACGACGAATTGGCTACTCGACACGGTGAAGAGTTGATCAATATGGAAATGTCTCAAGCCATGCGTTATAAAGCCGAAGATTTGGAGTGTGAGTTTATTTGGGACCCCCACGTGAAAGCTTACCTTCTACTTCAGGCATACATAAGCAGGGTTGACCTTCCAATAGCAGATTATGCCCAAGACACTGTTTCTGTGTTGGACCAAGCGCTTCGTATCTTGCAAGCATATATCGATGTTGCTTCGGAGAAAGGGTACTTGCAAGTGGTGTTGAATTTCATTTCAATTATGCAATGCTTGAAGCAAAGAATCTGGTATGACGACCACCCATTCACGTCTTTGCCTGGAGTTACTTCCACAAAGAATTTGAATTCGAAAAGCGATGCCAATGCTCTTATTGAGCTCGGCCATTTGAACAATCCGAAACGTCAGAAAATTGCAAAGTCTTTGGGTGTTGAATCTGAGGCAAACTTGAAAAAATTTCTTCACATCACTTCTCATCTACCCATTGCAGACTTGAAGGTAAGGGAAACCAATGGTGAATTCATTCTGGTCCAGTTATCGCATGTCAATCCTCCACTCTCGAAAGAGTTCAAGACATATGCACCAAGTTTCCCTAAAGCACAGAGAGAATCTTGGTTTTTCATTTTGAGTGACTCTACGAAGCAGGAATTGTTGGCAATCAAGAGAGCCTCGCCAAAACTAGTTGGCCAGAAAGGAGAGATTAGCTGCACGTTGGACATCTTCGATGATATGAGATGCCTGGAAGTGAACCTCATTTGCGTGAATGATGCGATGAATATAACTTATGAGAAAACAATCAAGTTGAATTGATGTCTTTAAATAGTGGAATAAAACATAAACTTGTCTAGAATGCATTAATTATGAATTACTCAAAGAAATCGTCCTCTTCACCCGCCTCGTTCTCCGGAGCATCCACCTCTTCCGTTTGCTTAGGCCAGGTGTAGGAATCCACCTCAATCTGTTTCCCAGCCAAAACATCTTCGAATGTGAATGGCAATTTATCGTTCTCAATAAGCTCCTCCACTTTCTTCTTGAACTCTAGTCTCTGAGCATCAGTAAGCAACATGCCCTTTTTAACATTCTCATCCTCCACCTCTTTTGCGGCTGGACCCGTAGGGTAGAGTGCTATGTACTTTTCTGACTTGGGGAACATAATCACATACGCAGTATCAACCTGACAGTGATGTCTTACCTTTCTTGCCTTCTTGATCTCCTTCTTAACATCCTCCTTTAATGCTTCGTTGTAAGCCTTTTCAGCCTGTTTCAACTTCCGAACGGCCTTCTTCTTCTCAAAGAATCTCACCATGCGGTATTTCTTGGCCATCTTTTGAGTCTTCAATTTTAGTTTTGTGTTTTTCAAGTCCGCCTTCAATGCCTTCAATGCTCTCTCTCTATCTATTCGTAAGTCCGCTTTCAAGTCATCTCTCTTGAGAAAATGCTCTAGCGACTTAATCTTTTGCTTCACGCGGACTGTGGAGCCAAAGGCACTGGTGAAATCCGAATCATGGTACTCTGGCCGAGACTGGAATTTTGGCATGCTGGGGATTTGGGTTTATGTCAAGGTTGTTGAAGATTTTGTAGCGCTGGTATCGCTGCGATGATGAGCTTGAGTCTGATGAGATGCGTGTGGAGTGCGTACAGACCACTTTCTCCAGTACTATCTTCACAATAACTCTATATATATAAGATTCATCGAAAATGAGCTTTTGTCTTTTAGATTAAGAGAAAAGAATGACAAAAAGTAGTCTTATTTGTATTACGTTTTGGTGGTGAACTTTTCTGGGTGGAAGTTTGTGGTGTACGGGTGTGGAATATTAATACTACCGGATTTTCTCGACTTTAAGTGACAACTACTTCAACATGGGTATCCTCGAGAAGATAGCTCAAATCCAGGAAGAGCTTTCCAGAACACAAAAAAATAAAGCCACGGAATATCACATTGGGCTTTTAAAAGGAAAACTAGCCCGGTACAGAAGAGAGTTATTGGAGCCCCAGCCTGGTCAAGGTGGTGGTGGAGGCCAAGGCTTCGAAATCGCTAAAGCAGGAGATGCTCGTGTTTCACTTATTGGTTTCCCCTCTGTCGGAAAATCTTCTTTTTTAAACAAAGTCACTAATACCAAGTCTGAAGCTGCTTCTTACGAGTTTACCACTTTGACATCGGTGGGTGGAATTCTCGAATACAACGGGGCAGAGGTTCAGATTGTTGATTTACCAGGTATAATCAAGGCAGCTTCTCAAGGTAAGGGACGTGGTCGTCAAGTTATTGCTGTGTCGAGAACGTCAGATATGATCTTGATGGTTTTAGATGCAACCAAGAGTGGGGAGCAAAGAGAGATCTTGGAGAATGAATTAGAGAGTATGGGCATTCGTCTCAACAAGGAAAGACCCAATATCCTGTTGAAATTCAAGAAAACCGGTGGAATTAAGCTCAACTCAATTACTCCTCCCAAGTACTTGGATGAGAAAATGGTTAGTGCAATTTTGAAAGATTACAAGGTGCACAACGCGGATGTATTGATCAGAGATGAAAACTGTACCATTGAGGACTTCATCGATATCATCAATGACCAACACATTTCGTATATCAAGTGCATTTACGTTTACAACAAGGCTGACGCGGTGTCTTTGGAGGAGTGCGACCGGTTGGCCAGGTCTCCTAATACCATGGTTATTTCATGTGAATTGGACTTGGGAATCGAAGAATTGAAGGAAGAGATCTGGAGACAACTAAGATTGATCCGTCTTTACACCAAGAGAAGGGGCACGATGCCCAAATTCGACGACCCCATGGTGGTGAGAAGCGACTCGACAATTCTTCAGGTTTGCGATGCCATTCACCGAGAGATGAAAAACCAATTTAAGTATGCATTAGTCTGGGGGTCCAGCTCCAAGCATTTTCCTCAGAAATGTGGCTTGCTGCACTATGTCAACGATGAGGATGTGGTTCAAATTGTGACTAAGTAAGATGAAAGAAATGATAAAGAAAAGTATTACATTGTAACTGAATTATCGGAGGCTAAACCTATTCGAGTGACTATAGAGAATAGTGCGTAGAGTAGAGAGGTGGACGATTGCCTCATGTTTGGTCGTAATGCTCATTCCTGCTTGATGCATAATCTCGCGACTCGCCTAGCCGCGCTCATGGACCATCATCTGATACGCTTGTTAGTACCAACTCTAAGTCCACATATCCCCAATGGAAGGACTACCGCATTTAGATAATGGACCCGAGGTATTTGAGACATCAGATATTGACTCCATTGAAGAATTGGGCAAGTTCGAGCAAGGGCAAAATGAGGACATCAATCACTCATCAGTCAATGCTGCAACAGCCCAAGCGAAGTTTGAAAGCGATTCCGAGAGAGCAATGATTTTTGAAGACTCAGTGGATTTCCTGGGAAATTTGAGCCAGCCCGGAATGGGGCTTTCGGGGTATACGGTTCGAAAACAGAAGGAGACGCGAGAGCAGAAATTAAAAAGAATAGCTCAAGAACTAGAAGAGTTGCAAAGTGAAGATAAGGCGGAACAAGACTCGTTACAAATTTATCAACAAACTTTGGACCAGCTCCTACAATCTCCAGAAGATGGCACATTCACTGAAAAAATAAGCGGTTTGTTACATGGCATTGAAACAGAAATGAGCTCACTCCAAAACGAGAACCTGGATCAAGACATCGACTCTTATAGGTCACCGGTATCGAAGCCAGATGCAGATATTCTCGAATTTGAGACAAGAATCAATGAAATTGAAAAGCTACTAGGGCTCGAGAAGCTTGGAGATCACAAATCATTGAACTTGCTCAACCACTTGAAGGACTTGGAAAGGAAGGTCGAGTTCATATTTGATCCGGACTTCGAGGTTCAGGCCATCAAAGACAAGATCGTGTCAATGAATTCGGAGCTCGATGCCCTTGATATCAAAAAGCGAGTCACCGGAATCAAGCACGGAACGTCTGAAAAACAGGACTCGGGCACCTTCGAGAAGTCAGTCAACAGCTTATATCAACAAGTGGAGGCCATGGAGAAGTACGAAAACATTCTACCCCATATGATAGCAAGGCTTAAAACGCTCAATGAAATCCACTTGGATTTAGCTGGCAAGACTCAAGCAATTAGTGGAATTGATTCTACACTCGATACGATATCGCGAGATTTGAACAGCTGGAATGATAACCTCAATCAAATGAATAGTGCGCTAGATGACCATGCCAAAACTTTCAAAGATAACGTTGATTATGTTGAGAATAGGGTGTCGAATTTGGAACAAAAGCTTAGTGATATCAAAAAGAACTAGTACCTTGGAAATTGTCACCTGTAACCTATGAATTTTACTAGTGTGTCCTTTTTTCAAGTTCTTCTATAGTGTTGGAAGCGAATGACTTCAAGCAACGCTTTGATCACCAGGTGTTCCTGGCTGTCGCAAAGGTAATCATATATGTAAATCTTCAGTCAATGGCAAAACTCAATAGACATTCTAAAATCTGTAAATAGTGATATCAGGATTTCATCATTTAGCTATCACCAAATTGGTGTTAGAATTGAAGAGATTTCGGTATACTCTGTGTGTTTATGGATAGTCGCGGAGAGTTTCCCAGCAGCCCGGCGCAACAAGTAGCCACGTCGCGGTGGGATTCCAAAAATGGCGGTTCGCTTTCTATTTCCCCTAACCTCGCTAAATATGATGATTACCGGCCAAAAAAAAAAACCAATGTTAAATTTATGCGGGGCACTGCAGATTCGATTTACTGTGTCACCTGGCGCTTTGTATAAATAAAGAAGAATCCCCGCTGCCGACGAATTTTCAATTCTTATCGGCGTTAACTTAGTTTGATCAGTTCTTCCTTTTTAATTCTCCAAATACACAACACCATGTTGAGAGCCGCACGTGTCACGCCCAGAAGTATCAGGGGTTTGAACAAGATAACATCCACTACAGCCCGTACAACGATTCCTGTTGTTAGCTCCTCAATTGGATCCATCCGTTATGTTTCCCAATTTGCACAAATAAAAGTTCCTCCTACGATTGCAAACGAGCCAATCAAGAACTTTTCATTCTCTGAAGAGAAGGACTGGGACCTTTTGCGTGCCTCCATTACCAAGTACACAGACTCCCCATTGGACATCCCTCTTGTCATCAATGGTAAGAAGATCTACGACAGACCTACCATGGCACAAGTCAATCCTGCCAAGCACTCTCAAGTCTTGGCCAACTTTGCTCTCGCCAACAAAGACGATGTGAAAGCCGCCATTGAAGCTTCCAAGACCGCCAAGCAAAAATGGGCTTCTATGCCTTGGAGAGACAGAGCTGCAGTTTTCTTGAAGGCTGCAGAACTCATTGCCACTAAGTACAGATATGACATGTTGGCCACCACCATGCTCGGTCAAGGTAAAAACGTTTACCAAGCTGAAATCGACTGTGTCACTGAGAATGCTGATTTCTTGAGATACAACGTCAAGTACGCCGAGGAATTATACCAACAACAACCCCTTGAGTCTGCTCCAGGTATCTGGAACAGAGCTGAGTACAGACCATTGGAGGGTTTTGTTTACGCTGTGACTCCTTTTAACTTCACCGCTATTGCCGGTAACTTGGTTGGTGCCCCCGCTCTCATGGGTAACACTGTTGTTTGGAAGCCATCCAACACTGCAGTTCTTTCCAACTACTTGCTCTTGCAAATCATGGAAGAAGCAGGCTTGCCAGCTGGTGTGGTGAACTTCATTCCTGGTGACCCTATTGAGATCACTGACTTGGTGGTCAACCACCGTGACTTTGCCTCTTTGCACTTCACAGGCTCCACGCAAGTCTTCAAGTCCTTGTACGGCAAGATCGCCTCAAACTTGGCCAAAGACGTGTACAGAGATTACCCTAGAGTTGTGGGAGAGACTGGTGGTAAAAACTTCCACTTGATCCACAAGTCTTCTCCTGTTGACCATGCCGTTTTGTCCACTTTGAGGGGTGCTTTCGAGTTCCAGGGCCAAAAGTGTTCCGCCACCTCAAGGGTTTACGTGCCCCAATCTATGTGGCCAGAGTTCAAGGAGAAACTTGCAGCAGCCATGGACTCCATTTCTATTGGAAACACCTCCGAGACTTCCACTCTTAACAATTTCATGGGTCCTGTCATTCACGAACAATCTTTCGACAAATTGAACGGTGCCATTGAACAGGCCAAGTCAGACCCTGAGTTGACTATCATCAAAGGAGGTAAGACTGACAAGAGCACAGGATTCTATGTGCAACCCACATTGATTGAAGCATCCAACCCCGAACACGAGTTCTTGTCCAAGGAATTCTTCGGTCCAGTTTTGACCGCATATGCTTACCCAGATGGTGAATTTGAATCCATCATGGACAAGATCGACAGCGTCACCACTTATGGCTTGACTGGTTCTATCTTTGCAAAGGACCGTGAAGCTATCAGATTGGCCGAGGAGAAATTGAGATACTGTGCAGGTAACTTTTACATTAACGACAAGTCCACCGGTGCCGTTGTTGCTCAGCAATGGTTTGGTGGTGCCAGAATGTCTGGTACTAATGACAAGGCAGGATCTGGAAATATCTTGACCAGATTTGTCTCTATCAGAAGCATCAAGGAGAACTTCTCTGAGTTGAATGACTACAGGTACCCATCAAACTACAGTTAGTTTATTAATGGGCTATTGTTAAGCCGGCTGGATGAAAAACAATGAAAATAAAAAATAAAAGAACTGAATGCCCATTGTACGCAGTTTTGTGGCCAATATCATTTGGGATAATATAGCTGTTATAACCCCAAGAAATGATACCCATTGTGAAACTATATGCAAATTTTTTCAACGATATCCTTGGGGAGGGGCATTGAGAAGCCTTCCCATTCCACCACAAAGTCTACATAGCTCTTCGTCAAGTAAGAACGTAGTGCGGCCTGAGCCCCTGCACTTGCCGCATAAAACACCACCTAAGCGAGGATCTCCAGGAAGCAATCTAATAGGAGCACCGGGAACACCAGGCCCAAACCCAGGCATTGGTTGAGGGGCGTAATTTGTGTAGGAAGTGATCGGCATGTGTGAACTCATTGTGTTATTCCTAGGAGCAAAGCGCTCGTAACAGTCCTGGCAGGTAAGGCCATTTTTTCGTTTCACTCCAGAGTTCATGCATTTCTTGCAGAAATAACCTCTCGGGTATCTGAATGTGAGGTTTGGATTGGGATTGTAGGCTTCTTTTTTCACGAAAAATTGCCAACAATCTGTGCATGGCTTGTTGTGGTCCCTAAACCCGGAATTCTTGCATTTTTTGCAAAAATGACCTCGGGGATAGGTAAAAGGTAGGTTGGGATTGTTTGTATATAGCGATTGAGTTTGATGTTTGCTCGAAGAGCCTTGAGAGGGAACAGTCTGATTTCGATTGGGATTCTGGTAGTGATTTCCTTGAGGTTCCAATGGCCTAGCAGGCATAGGCGGAGGTCTAGCAGGAGGAGCCGGTTCCTGAGGAGTCGCCGATGCTTGTTCTATAGCCTCTTCGTATGAAGGGGGAGGAGCCTCATCTGGGTTGTCTGAATTGTCGTTAGGCTTGTTGTATGACATGCGGGTTTGAAGTTTATTATTGTCCTGCTTCGAGGGTAGTGTGACGTGGGATCTATATACAGTACACAGGTGTGTATATATAGTAGGTTTAACACCTGTATTTTACTGCAAACCCCCGGCATTACGAGCGAAAAAATAAATACAAAATCATGGGCGTGTTATAAAATTTTTTAAGACTTTTATTTCTTGGAAGACAAACGCTGAATTATACGATTGATTCAATTGTGTAGGAAAGACGCAACACCCTGGAATTGTTGCGAAATCAAACCAAGAGGGAAACCTCAAGTCCAAAATAGATCTCGTTGAAAAAAATATACTACATTATGATACAGTTAAATGAGCCTATAAATTTTAGAGAGAGAAAAGTATGATGTTTTAGATGGGGTACTTTGGCGTTGGTACGTTAAAGCGTGATGAAAACTAGGCCACACCCGTACACCGGTACACCCTCCTGGAAAAGTGCACCCAGCAAGAGCATGACAGGTATACTAATAGAAAATGCTCTTTGACTCCACATTGTGGCTCACAGAAAGACAAAGTATGTACACTTTAAATTACATCTAAAACTAAGTACTAACGGTATAGAGTATGGAGTTGCGTCGACGGCGGCGGGCGTTGTGTTCTTCTTTCTTGGGATCATGACATTTTTCGACGCGAGTTTATTGGCGATCGGGAACATTTTATTCATAATTGGAGTCGTGCTTATAATTGGCCCATCTAGAGCTCTTTACTTCTTTGCTCGCCCCACTAAGATCAAACCCACCCTTTTTTTCTTTGGTGGAATCACTCTTATATTGCTCAAGCGCTCATTCATAGGATTCGGCGTTGAGTCTATTGGCATCCTATATCTTTTTGGTGACTTTTTTGGAACAATCATTCTGTTCTTGCGGTCGTTCCCGGTGATCGGCCCCATTTTGAAGCACCCGGCGATCGAACCATATGTCAACCGCATTGCTGGCTTAGACACTTTACCTGTATAGGCTGCTCACCTGAAACAATTTTACTATGAGAACCAGAAGCAAGATGCTTGATAATGTATTTAAAAACCGTCCAAGGTCGCAAAACCAAATATATTGTCCATGAAGCTTTAGTATTCTAAAGTTTAGGTGGCACTCTGAGAACAGTTCCAAGAGCATTCAAGATTTTGTCGCAGATGCCAAGGCTATACATTAAATCATATTTCAGGCATATCTCTTGCTCGTAAGATTTCAAATTTGTAGGCATGACTTCGACACGTACGACGTTTCCGTGGTAGCTGTGACGACAGCTTACTTCCAAAGCTGGGCTCATTCGCGTACTGGCTTTGAACATGGGTAACCAGAGAATTGAAGAAGGTAGACTAGAGCCTTCAAAGCTCTGAGAGAAACGAACGGGAGACATGTGTGAATGAACCAGCAGTTCAATTGCCAGAAGCCTCTGCCAATTCCTCGACAAATCGAACTCGAACAAGAAATCCATCAATACAACCTTATCGGGCAAAGAATGTACTAATTGCGATAGAGCAGAGTACAGGGGAACTGACAAGAAGGATACATTGAGAGAGCTCAACAAGAACTGCCTCAAGTTATTTGCTAAAATCACAGGATTATAGAATAAAGCCGTGGGTTTAGGGGAGCCGTTGGCTAATCCGGCCAAGATTTGCATCTTTTTAGTGGAAATGGGAAGGTCTGGGGTCATGAATGCATTACCTTTGACAGCTTCAATGCGAAAGCGATCTATGAAGAGAAGGCTAGGAGTTAAGATGCGCATGAGAGAAGGATGATTATGTAACATCCAGGTCTGGTTTTTTTTTGGTAAGTCTGTACTCACGCCACACCAGGGAGCCAGAGCTGCTTGATCTCCATTGAATAGCTTGACAATGAGTATTTTAGTGTTAGTGCCATGGAATAACTGTAGACAGACAGCAATTAGAAGCGCCACAAGGTCAGAGTTGTGGAAGATAACAAATGTTAGCATTCTTCACTCGATAATCATGACCTCATTTGCAGAAGATATGTGGCGATGGAATCTCATGTGGAGTGATCAGTAGCACGCGAACTCATTTATCGCACGTGATGCAAACGTACTGACGTTGGAGGTTTTCAGTAGTTAATTAAAGCTACATGTACAGAAAAGTTGCTCGTATTGAGCTATTTGAAAACAAGACAAAGCAAGGCTATCTTGGCATTAGTTATTTTAAATGGGTTAGTAATCCACAAAATTTTAACAACAAGAAATCCGTGATAGTTTAGTGGCTAGAATTACCGCTTGTCGCGTGGTAGACCGGGGTTCAATTCCCCGTCGCGGAGCATTTCATTGCGCAAGTGGTTTAGTGGTAAAATCCAACTTTGCCATAGTTGGGCCCCCGGTTCGATTCCGGGGTTGCGCATTTTTTTTTTGGATCAGTATCTCTTCACCTTGTCGCGAGATGCACTACATCTCAGAGACACTCACTCCTCCAAGCAATAACCAACATGTCGAAGGTGAACCGAAGGAAAGAGATTCAAGAAAAAGAAGCATTCCAGCTAAAGTTCCAGCTAGCGTTATCCCAAAGTAATAAGCATGTCCTCAATTGGCTACCGAATGCAAAGGCTTCAGAGAACGGACTGGATAAGGAAGACAGAGAAAAGTTCATGGACTTACCCGTGGTAGCAAATGGCCAGGGTCTCTTCCTGGTTGATGACGATGATACAAGCAATAATGTAACCACAGTTGGTGATATCCTCAAAACAGAGACGTTGCAAAAACCACAAGAATCTACAGCCACGAAGGACCCACGATCAGGATCCAAAGCTATGTCAGCTTTAATGAACAAGATGAGAACGGATAAAAGAAAATGGCTAACGAATGATCAAAATGTGAGTCCCAAAGCTTCAAAAGGTACTCATGGCGTACAGAAGACATTCAAAAAGCTGGAGATCTTGGCTGCTATTAAAAAACCCACTAAAAAGCCTCTGAAACCTGTAGCGGCTGATGAAAGTGATGACGAGGTATCTAAACTGAGCCAGATTACGGGGAAGAAAAAGGTGGCTCCACAAACTGGTAAGAAAGGCAAGGCACGTCCTTTTTAAGAGCTCATTCAAGTACAACCTCTTCCCAAATATTATGACATGGATATTGATATATACGCACCTGGTGGTCTTTACAAAGTTGGACCTCCTTCATATTGTTTGAAGAAGAGATGGCCTTTGCCAGAGTGAAACTTTGAACTTGCAAATTTCCCAATGGAAGCGGTGATAGCACAATTTCAGGGGATAAAAAATATGAGCAACAACTAATCCACATTAAGGTATTACAATCAAGATCAAATAAATAAAGTTATTCATTAAAGCGTACATAATCAGGAAGCATACCTTGCGCAAATCGAGTAACCCTTCCGCATAAGGAGTCAATCTATAAAGTTAATGTCTTTGCTTCTTGCGGGACTCCTCACTCGCAGAATGAAGAAGATACTCTAATTTAGGTTCCTGCAGTGGTGTGTTCTTCACCCCGAGTTCCTGATGAACCCCACCTTGATGCGCATCTATAGTAGATGATTCCAGGCCTTCCTCAGATATCGTTCCCACTCTCTCAGAGTGACGTAAAAGTGGAGAGTCTAGACCAGTAGGCATGTTTCTGAAAGCCGGAGATGGCGGTGCTTCATCATGGGGACTCGCGGTGTAGCTCGACTTTCGCCTATAAGATACCGAGTCAAAAGACAGGCGATTTGTAGACGTCGACGAAACAGAAGAGCCGTTGGAAAATAATGAAGATGATTGGGATGCAATGGAATCAACTGTCTTTGAATACTGAATTCCTGGATAGATGATTGAATTTTGCGAAGAATTATGCAAGTTAACAAGGGAAGGTCTGATTTTGTCTCGAAGTGAGTTCGAATGAACCGCCGTGAGAGATCTGTCTTTGCTTGTCAGGGTGTTGAAAGCAGTCTGAGAATTTGATCTGGACTGAGAAACATGCGAGTCGTTGCCATGAACGAAGCCCTGTCTCGCAGCGATGAACTTTTCAGTAAAACCACTTTCTGCTGATACTGATTGCTTAATGCTATCGTCTTTGAGTGACTGGTCTTTGCTGGCCGGTGACTGCCAAGAGTTCAAAGGCGGCAATTTGATGTCGAAGTTAGTTCCCTTCAAATTGCTCACCGGCGGTTTGGGGCTATTTTTACCCACAATAGTCAAAGGATCAAACAAGAGAGAAGGGTTTCTTTGCCTCTCCCTACTTTGTATGGAAAATGGTCTTCTGAATGTAAAGCTTGTGGGCGGTGTCGTAGCTTCTCCAGGGACAGACGTATTGGAATCGTTCCGAATGGCATTCGTTGCGGACATGTCATTGGACATTACACTATAGGAAGATAAGGAAGACATTCCAATAGGCTTAGGAGCAAAAGGAGATGCTGGCCGTTCATTGGTCAGCACCAAAGTATATTGCGTAAGATCGCCTTCCGAAGCAGACAACGGTGTATTGGTGGTTGACTTCAGAGACACTTCAGGTGTTGATCTTTGGGCAGCTTCGACTAGCGATTCACGAGACAGTAATGCATTGTGCGATAGAAGGTGGGACTCACACCGAGGCAGAACTTTATGTGCCGTTATAGGTGAATATTCAGAGGATTGAAAGGGCGCCCCGTGCAAAGTCTGTGAAGAACTTCCTTCTTGAAAATGACCTTGCGGAGGCCCATCGAGTCGGAACTGTTGAGTAGGCCGTAGAAGAGGCTGGGAAGATTTGTTCCGATTGTCAATATAAGGCTGTAGCGGAGCAGTATTTCCACTGTTAATAAACCTACCTCCATTGGCACGGCTTCTACCAGAGTGCAGTGCCATCGAGTCATGAGATATGGGTGAGTCAAAGGTGGAATTTTGAGCGGCGAAATGGGGATTTTGTTGGTAATAGTAGCCTTGCAGGTCGTTGTATTGTGGAACAGGGACCACACTTGACGGATATAGCGATCCATTCACATCAGTCAGATTCGGATATGAAACATAAACATGGTGTGCGTTGAGAGGCGGGACGGGGTTAGGTTGATAATGTTTGGGATAGTGCATGCCGTGGACACTCATGCCGGGAGGGCCGGCAAAGTGCACGTTTGAATGGGCGTTCACGGGCCCTAGGCTATTGTCTATGACGGGGTTTCTGGACGGAATCAGCTGCGATCTTCGTTTGATATAGGCCAATGAACTTTCATCGTTCTTCTTGAACTTCCCGGAAGAGTGGCGGAACTCCCAGACTGGGGGCGCTCGGTCGCTAGCTAACTGTGATGATGCGTGAGGGTCACTTACCTTGTGAAAGCCATACATATGTAGCTGGCGCACGAAACTTGCAATGTTTCCGTGTTTGAAGTAGCCATTGAGTGCTAGCGCAAAGTCTTTGCTGGGTTTGAGGGAGAATGTGTGACCTTCAGGACTGCCACTCCACCATATAAGGTCCGATAGCTTGGAATTATTAAGCATTCCATAAAGTTTGTGGACGAACGCATTTTTCTTTATGGGATGCCCGGATTGGTTTCGTTCTAGCAGGGACATTGTTTCATCGAGATCTTCTTGGATGTTTAGCTTGGTGGGCGAACCGCCAGACGTAGATTGTGATGGAGGTCCGTTATTGGCTCTCGGGTACTAGCGCTGCTTGTTGTGGATGTCAGAGGGCAGGCGGAAAGGAAAGGGGGTAAAAGTTTTTGAATATGTGGGGGTTTGTTGGGGAAATAGCCTTAAAACACGGTCTTGGGTCAGAAAATAACTGTAGTAGACTCTTCATAAACTTAAAGCAAGAGGAAAATCATAGTGCGTAGCCTGATATCATTTTTTTTTTTTTTATTTTTTTTCGTTTAATTTATATTTCGTGAGCTGTTGCCATTATAGTGCTGAAAACAATCCGTAGTTTATCGTCTTAAAAATATACGAGTTCTACTCGGGAGAGAGAGGTGATGCACGGTCGATTCAAGGTTTCACCAATGTTAATTCGAAGGTTGCCGAGAAGATTGTGAAGTTAGCGTAGCGTTGTAGTAATGCGCAAACTTCTCTCGAAGCGAGTCGGAGGTGCCTCTATGAAATGTCCCCTGGTCTATCCGCGCACCAGCTCTTAAGGCCTATAGCAAAACCTAAAGACGTCTATAAGAAAGATTTGTCTCGGCTTGTGCGTGACTTACCTTGTAATATAGTCCATCATGCATTGTTCAGATTGCGGTTCTGTTTGCTATAAGCGTGAACTTTTTTCAACACTAATGCACAAGTCACTAAATATGCACATTCCAGAAGTCGGTCTTTGGACAAAGCTTTCTGGTGCTAAGCTTTTTTTTTTCATGATTAGGGCACCGGTCTCCACGAAGCAGACAAATTTGCACGTATTTTGTGAGTTCAATGTTCTTTGTCATGTGCATGCTTTTTGAGATCATAACAATAGAGCTTTATCATTTTTCCGACAATGCAGCACGGCAGGACCATTCGTGCTTTACTAAACATGCCTTACACTCTGACAATAAAAAAAACAATAGAATTCAACGCACAGCAATACTAATTCATTATGGAGCGGCTCCCAAACGATACAGCTCTCGAAGGTACTAGTATGAAGAAATAAGATGAAGACAACCACAAGCAAGCTTCCAAGTCACGGGATTTACGAAAGCCGCAGTAAAATGCGGAGAAAACAATATGCACCAAAATGCTGGGTTTTCAGCTAAAGGACAGCGAAGCCACGCGGCCGGGTCAAAGTTTTCTCCCCAAACCATGACTCTAAGTTGCCTAAGCACAGATCTTGAAATGTATTGAAACTTATGCAATTGAAGCTTTTTTATTGCTCATCAATTCAGATCTCACATATACCTCAATAGTTCGGTGGCGCTTTGCGACATTTGTAACTGTACGTAATGGAACGATTGCAGTTTGTGGTTTCGCTAATCATATATGCGACTTTACATGGCGTCCGTCAATCGCATCTGAATTCCATTACCTGGATCGTACAATGGGGTAAAACAAAAGATGAGAATTATGACTAATCATAATCATTAAAATGGTCACGGGGGGATCAATGGGAGTGCTTCCTGGATGGAATATTATTTTCAAGAAGCAAAAAAAAAATACTCTTCTGTATTTTGAATGGCCGCTTCTTGTTACCATAAAAAAAGTGGAACATCTTTTTCGGCGTATTCACCTAATCAAGGCGCTTTAGTGAGGCGAGCACATGCGCCGGAGAAAGCCGAATCTGTTAAGAGCGATGGGTGGAGAAATATTTCAAGATTCAAAACTTCGTGTTGACATTGCATATCTGGGATCGGTTCTGAGCGTGTGCATGATTAACTGTGTGATTCCTCGCGTCTTTACACGAACTGCGTTGATCAATTGGCGACAAAAGTCCATGCACATCCTGCAGAATCGCTACTAGAAGAGATAATTTGGTCTAAAACTCTAACCGCCCGAGGTTGCCTGCGCATTATGGGCTACTAAAAAATATATATTCTTTGATTCAAAGAATACACTCCTGGTAATTTTTTTATCTAAATCGGGCTCAAAAAAAATCCTGCCAGCTCTGCACGCTTCTCGGGACCTCTAATTCACGCAGGGATCCGCTTAAAGCAAGCTCATGCATTATGTCAGTCCGTTTGCGGTATTTTCCGCCCGAAATTATGCAATTCTAGCGCGATGCACGAAAAACCGGTGGCGTTTCTGCAGATTTTTTTTCTTACATGCATATCGAATGTACAATTTTCAAGTCCTTGCACAATCCAGCCTCTAACGGCCGCACTATTAAGCTATAAGATAATTTTAGAAGTACACCTGACAATCTCCCGCGTATTCTTGCCATTTCAATTTGCATATGTAGCTTGTCATTTTATAGTAATACTACCTCGCATCTGCACACGGTAACGCGTACAGCGTAATGAAATCTTGGCTATTCACTTTTAATAAGCGATAATTAGTGCCTTGGAGTTATTATGTTGACTAACGTGCTGCATTTGGACATTGCTTTGTTATAGTCAATTATTCGTAAATAAATGTTTGGTCTTCTATACAAGTCAACCTGAGGATAACGTGCATGCGTTAAATCTTACAGCTCATGCGAGCAAATTTTCGCCTTGGAAACCTCTATTTGGAACGTTAACGCTTACGACGTTCTCTCAAGCTCAATCTTCCGCTCAAAAGGTCGCCCACCTTAGCTATTTGGTTCCAATGAACAGTGTGGGATTTTCTTAAGTCCATATTCGTGTCTTTGTTGTAAAGATCATTGATGCCAGAGAACTTCAATTGTGCCCCTTGAACACCAATCACGACTGAAGATTCTTCATTCTCTCTCATCAAATCAATCATCTTGATATTGTTCATACTGTGGTGAAGCGAATTGTGATGAACGGAAGCAAACACACGGCGACTCCAGTCTTCAATATACTTGACCGATTGAACAGCGAATCTCACGGCATTCACCCTGTCCATGGAACTTGGAGTATAACCTTGCTGCACGTGGCCTGGAATGGCAGTTCTCGTCTCAAATCTCTTTTCCCCGGCCTCACGGAAAATTTCAGACAAGAGCTCCGTAGTGTAAACGGGCGAGGCGTGTTCGTTTCTGATGAGGATTTTACCGTTATTTGTCTCTCCACGGTCACCTTCGAAAGCATCGAACAAGAGATCAATATCCTCGCGTATACTCTTGAGGTTGATTTTGTTCTCTGGGGTATAGACAGCAATTGCTCCAGTAATTAAGCCTGCACAGGATGCAACATAACCACTATTACCTCCCTGAACTTCAACAACAAAGACTCTTCTTCTTGTTGCAGATGCTGATTGTTTGATCGCATCACAATAATTGACCAATTGGTTCAAACAGGTATCTGAGCCCAAAGAGTATTCCGTTCCCGGGACATTGTTCGAGACAGTAGCTGGAATAACAATCTTGGGGATATTGAAGATAGGGTAGTTGTGCTTTTCAGTTTCCAATTCGTGCAAGGCAGTAAAAGCTTCGAATCCTCCAACAATGATCAAACCATTCAAGCTATGTCTTTGCATATAAAATGCAACATCACCGAAGTTCTCGCTAGGTAAGGAACGATTCGTGCCGATTTCAGATCCACCCTTGTTGTGCCAACCATCAACGTCAATCCAGCTCAACTCTTTCACAATACCTTCATTGATGAGTCCAGAGAAACCGTTTTGAATAGCAAACAACTTGTGTCCCTTTGCCAACGAGTATAATGCGGCAGCTCTGGTTGTGGCATTAAGCGCAGAAGAGGAGGCTCCAACATGCACGACACCAATGTTCAAGCGTTCGTTCTCGGGCAACATCTGAGAGCCGTCATCATGAAACGACGTGTATAAATAGCTGTCGTAGGCTTGGGCAAAATTGGAGTCGCGCAAACCCATGGCTTTGTCAAAGTCCTTGGCTTCGATAGACTCTGCCACCTGCTTAGTAAGACGAACAGCATCCACCAAAGGCTGTCTCACAATTTCGTTTTCCACAATTCCAATGACTGGGGAGGGAATGTCTGGTGTGCTCTCTAATACAGCCTTCACAGCCTCCACACCCTGAAGAGTACTTAACATACGGTCGTGTGCCACTGCAGTACCACCTCTTTGCACATGCCCCAAGGTGGTGATTCTGGTATCGAGTCCAAGTTCCACAAGGACATTCTTAACGCTCTCAGGAGAAATGGGCTCCAACTGATCATCGATGGCACCCTCAGCAACAATAACTGTGGTGTTTCTCTTTCCGTATGCCCTATGACGAGAACAAATTTTCTTTAACTCATCTTGCCAGTGTCCATGCTTGGGTGGCCTCTCAGGAATAAAGATATAGTCAGCTCCCGTGGATAATCCAGACATCAAGCCCAACCAACCACAGTGACGTCCCATCACTTCAACAATAAAAGCACGCGAATGCGACGATGCTGTTTCGTCAATGTAGTCAACCATTTCCGAAATACGCTCCAAAGAAGAGAACGCACCAATGGTGGCATCAGTCATGGCCATGTCATTATCGATGGATCCAACCAAGCCAACAATGGTCAAGTGACGGTATGGAGCAGCCTGGGTTTCAGTCAATCTTTCCGTGTCGACAAGCTCTTGAATCAACGAGGGCCATTCCGCACGGAACAAATCGGCACCGGTAAGAGAGCCGTCACCTCCACACACAACTAGGGCATCAATACCGTTCACCACCATGTTGTAGGCTCCTTGGAGACGTCCAGCTCTTTCTCTAAACTCAGCACAACGAGCTGTACCGATATCAGTACCACCATGGGAGAGGAAACCCCTGACATCGCCCCATTCCATCTTTTTAATGAGTTTGCCGCCGCGCACCAATCCCTCGTAACCTTCATAGACGGCAAACATATCGCAACCAAAGAAAATACCGGAACGGATAACAGCTCTAACTGCAGGACTCATTCCAGGGGAGTCACCACCCGAGGTCATGACAGCAATCTTTTTCTTCTTTTGAGAATCAGTTGGTGCTGCTTGGTCCTGTTCAGTCTTTCCCTTACTTACAACATTCATGAGCTCCGCCGACTTGAATGCCAAGTAGTCTTCAGAAGACGAGAAAGCCTTGTCGCTTGTGGGAGACACTTTCTTCGAGAAGGTCAATGTGTTCCCGAGAGGATCTTGGGTCGAGAACTCGTTGTCATTCAAGGTCTCGGTTTTGAAGCCCTTGTCCTGAAGTATTTCCTGCAATTTGTCACAATTGGATGAGAAGAATTGCACATTCTTCACGATCTCAGAGTAATGAATTGGGGAAACCAACCGAAGCTTTATCAACGTGTTAGCGCATAATGCTCCAGTGGCATCACCATTATAGAAAGACAAGTCTTGCCAAGGTATTACGTTTCCAGCATTGTCGACGTTCTGCAAAGGAAAGGATTCCAACCAGTACTCTTTGATGGAATTCTTGGCGATTCCTTGCAAAAGAGCAGGCGAAGCAGACGAGGCCATGTTGCTGGACACGGTGGAGTAATTCTTGATGAGTTTCAAGCCCAAGCCTTTGTAAAACTCTAGAGCTTTTTTGAGCAAGGCGTCATCAGTAGTAGAGAGCGAGATTGCACTCACGCCTTTTACCGTCATAGTGTAAATATTGCTTGGTACTAAAGATCTACGTAAAGACACTGAGCAAGCGATAGGGAAGTTTATAGGGACGAAAAAAGCTCTTGTCTGCAGGAAATGATATCATGCTCGGCTTCGCAGAGTCCGAATGTATGATCCAAGCAGCGTAAGCGCATACCATGCCACCGGGAAAAAAAAAGATTATGCTATGCGATGAATTTCTCATTTGAAACCAACAGACATTTATATTAAATTAAGTCCCTATAGGACAAACGCGCTTGAAAAGTTCTGAAGCCTAATACCGCAATAGATATCATTCACAGTAAATAGTTTTATGGGCCCCACGTATCTTCCAGCCAAGCCTTAAGACACATGACTGCTAGCACGTGGTGTGAAGTATTCAACAAAGACTATACAACACATATCCGTTCGAACATAAGCATTCGACCACAAGCAGCCTAATCGTAGTTAAGATAATGAGAGTCCGAGCCACCGGACACCTTGAGCTCGGTGTCATGTGTAACGATCATAGAATTGTTGGTGTACTCGTAGTACTCACCTTTGGAGTAGTTCTCCACCACCAAGTTCTTCACCAACATCGAAAATGGTAAATTTTGGTAGTCAGTCAATCCACCAGCCCACTCAATGGTACCCTCCTCGTTTCTAGGGTCTCCTGCAGCCCATAGACTCACCAAGAGACGCATGGGGGACTTGGGGTAAAGGGGCAGCTCAGACTCCCAGATTTCCCGGACAACCTTTCCGTCCAAAAGCCACTCCATTTTCTCGGCAGTCCATATCAATCCATATCTGTGGAAATTGTCAACGAGCGAAGTGTCAACATCAATGTACGTTCCATCGCCATCAGTCACGGACTGGCCTTTAGTGAAAAAGTTGGTCTCGTATTTATGGTGATCATTTCCAAAAAGCTCCACAATATCAATCTCATCCTGGTCATCACTAAGTAAATAAAAAGAGGAAATCAATCCCTTTCCCTCGGCACCTTTAATATCCAATTCCACCTTTCCATACATCAAGTAAGTCTCCGTAAAGAGTCTAGGGTTGTCAAATCTCTTCCATACAGTGAGATTGGTTCCCTCGGAATTGTGGCAGACCAGAGGACAGTCATCAGAAGCCTTGAAGATCAGACCTTCACTCTGGAGATCCTCCGAGTGAGAGCTCTTCATTGCTTGGTTCTGAGCAACGCAGCTTTTAGACTTTCCAGGGTCACAAGGAGTGAAAGACCTGGAAGCTGCAATGCCGAGCATGAATAAAGAAAGCTTAACAAAAAGCATAGTCGAGATAGTTCAGTTGTGTATTTCTGTTATTCACTGTTCTATTGAGTGAGGGTATTTGGAGCAGTAGTATGAATACAAACTAGACTTAACTGTCAAAGTTTCCTCTATTTATTCAACTTGAAGAAATTGTATGGCATCCCTTTCTCTTGTGAAATGGCAGCAAAATGTGTAAATTCGTTCTGCCATAATGGTGGTGGTAGCATTTTTGCGCCCAAACGTTTGTCGCATCAGTGGAAATGCAGGTGTTCTGTTGAACTTGCGAAAAGTATGCACACCCCACAAAACTCGCTATGCAGGAGACAGTTGTAAAAGGTGTCTTCGATAAATTACGCCTAGCTGAAAGATCCAATGGGAGAGCTACGGAAGTGTGTCCCCGGTACGGATCTTATGGAACATCCAATGGAACCCCTCCAATAGCAATTCCTGACAAGAATTTGATCAACGTGGTTGGAAAGAGGGATTTACGAATGGTCCTTCTTTGGAGAAATTGGTCTATATATAGTGGAGAGCTCCGACTCAGTTTTGAAGGGCATCGTATCAGCTCAACTTGTGAACAGAAAGGGAGGATTCGCTAGAATTAGTTTAGAGAAACACAGAAATGAGTACTGAAGCTCCACACTTTAAAAAGGTATTGATGAACATCAAGACACATGTGCCGGATAACGAGAACCTTTCCAATAACGCGCAACATCTTATTTCTAACTCTCGCGATATCTTGGTGTTACTATCATGAAAAGCCAACACACGAGAGCGCTGGCCTTTCTCTTGAATTCAACAATTCCGGCGTAGAAGGATGATACCCTTTTCCTGAAAGCGATTTTAATTCTAGTTGGGCCCCACAATATTAGATTATTCTGCATCGTAGACATTGTAGAGCTTGAGGGACTGCTTCTCTTCATATGGGTTTTTTTTGGCCTCTTCGAGGGTCTCTTTGATTGCTAGTTTCAAGTTCTGAAAAGACTCCTCGCTGATCTGGTAGTGGAAAGCAAGTCTGCTGCCATATGCCTTTAAGTTGTACTTCTTGCAGACATCCTCGAAAAATTGGGGGTTGATCTTGCTAGCACCGAGATCCAAAAATACGAAATTGGTGTGCACAGGGTGGCTCAAGTACCCACCATTTTCCTCACAGAGTTTCCCCACTTCAGCTGCTCTTTCATGAGTCTCCTTCAACTTTGGAAAATTCTCATCAATTGCAACTGTGGCCATCAGTGTGAGTAACCCAGCCTGTCTGATACCACCACCAGCCTGCTTCTTAAAATGGTTTGCCTTTCTAATAAACTCTTTTGAACCCACTAAGACGGAACCCACGGGTGCACCCAAAGTCTTCGACAAGCAAAGAGACACAGAGTCAAAAAGACCACAGTAGTCGGAAATCAGGTGATTAGAGGCTACGGATGCATTCCAAAGCCGCGCTCCGTCAAGGTGGAAACGCACCTTATTGTGCTTGCAAAATTTGGATATCTTTTTGATTTCCTCAATGGGAAACACCATTCCATGCAAGGTGTTCTCCAAACTGATGACTTTCGTGGGGCATCCATGTATCTCACCATCATCAGGAACAAAATTAGGTAAGATGTCATCCTCCAAAGTCAAATGGATGCCGTTCTTGGGAATCACTGGCTGTACTAAAGCTTGCGACAAGGTGGGGATTCCACCGGCCTCACAAGTGTATACATGTGCTCTATAATCACATAAAATCGCATGTGGAGGTTGGAACAAATGAGTTCTCAAGGCAAGCTGGTTCAGCAAAGTACCAGAAACGCAATAGAGACCGGCCTCTTTGTTGGCCAATTGGGCCACCTTGTTTTCCAAGGCTTTGGTCGTTTCGTCCTCGTTGTAAACCGAATCACCTAGAGTGGCAGTGGCAAGAGCTGCAACCATTGATGCAGTTGGCGTTGTGAAGGTATCGCTTCTGAACTCATTGGCGGCTTCTGAAGTTTGGAAGTTGGCTAAACTAATGGACATGGTCAATTGAAGATATGGAGCGATAGGAGGCTTGGGCTGATAAGGACTGTCTCACCAATGCAAATGCGTCACGTGCTAAATCCCATGGCCCAATCACGTGTATTCTAGACCATCGAAATTAAGACCATTGAAAATTGAACCATCGTAATTTAAAGCCAAAAAAAAAAGAAACAAAGCTTGCTTAGACTTTTATTGGCGCTAAATACGTCTTCCTAGTTCTTAATCATAATGAACAATGGATATATGCACGTGACTCAGAACGTGAAGCATCACGTGCGAACATCTCTAAAGCTCAATCCACTTAACCTCATCTAGATACATAAACTATGGCATACACAGAGGCACACCGAATTCTCCTCACGTATATACGAGGCCTCAAGACTGTTCCCAGTGAGCAGCTACTAGAAGCTTTTCAAACCTTATGCCTGCGTATGGACTTGGAGACGGGCACCGATATACAGGCATCACTAAACACATTCATATCGGAAATCAACATTAAGCTAGAGAAGCATAATTTAAAGATCTCCTCCATTAGAGACCAGTCCACTGAAAAACTCATCTATGTGTTTGTCAATACTAAGTTTGACGAGGCCATTCAAGGATGCACCAATTACACACCACCAGAGCTTGATTGCATAAAGCAGTTGATAGACAATATCATCAACACCCACGGGTTCGAATATTGCCTACCGTACACCAATACAAAGCAGCACATCATGGGAGTGCTTAAAAGCAAGGGGAGTGAGGCGGATTTCTTTCTCAAGAGGTTGGTTGATGACGGCTGGCTCGAGTTAAGTACTCAAAAGAAGGTCATTGTATCGCCTGCAACATTGGCTGAGCTACACGGATATATGATCGACCGGTTTGGGATCTTTTCACTGGTTGACTCTTCGGGAAAACTACTTGAGTGTAATTTATGTAAGCAGTTGGTGACTACAGGCAAGAAATGTGCCAATTCTGAGTGTTTTAAGGCATTCCATAACAAGTGTTACACGTTGTATGCTCGTGACCAGACAGAATGCCCGAACAAGGAATGTGATAAGCTTTTGAGCGATAATAAAACGGTGGGTGTGCAATAGAATGTCATGGTCTTTACCATCTTCAGACAAATCTATTCAAATCTATTCAAAAGAGTCTAGATATTCGGCTTCCACTTCGTCTATTATGTCATAGAGCCAATCCTCCACGATATTATCCGCGTAATTATCGCTAAGTGGTGCACAACCTTCAGGTATGGGATATTTGAAGTGAGGACCAGCATTGATCTTAACGATACCGTTCATAAAAACTGACATCATTGGATAATATCCTAAAGAACCATCATCAGTATTCATGTAGGCAGGATTTTGAGATTGCTCGGTATTCGCATTGACGTTATTGTTCTGGCTGTCCAAGGGCAAGAACGAGTAAAGATCCTTGAACATCTCCCCCGCCAAGACCCCGTTTTTATAAACAAGGATACGCGAGTCGGGGATTATGGGTATGCGCAGCTCCTTCACGTCTTTATTCTCTTCCAAAACGGCCTTCTCTCCAAAAACAGTCACAGGGTTGAGCAAATGGTCCATCTGCTTGGTCTTTGTGTATTCGAATTGCTCGAAATATAGTCCGTTCTTATACTTGATGGGAATTTGATCCCGCACGATATTGCTGTAGGCATTGAATTTCTGAGCGTCCTCTGCTCCTCTTCCAGCAGTTATTTTACTGCTCACACCACAGCTTTCCACGAACCGCTGATTACTAGCCCTCTGAGCTTCTAAGGTGGAAAGATCAACCACAAAGCCAATGTTATCGCCGCTTTTAAACCCTTCTTCCATAAAGTCCAGTGGCCTTGACAAGGTGATCTTTTGGCCGTTGAGATCTCGTAGACCATAACCATACCCATCAAACCCGACCGGCGCATCAAGAGCCAGCTCTTTTCTGCCAATCCCAATACGAACATGAGCCTCGATCCCGTTGTCATGACCTGTATCGTTGTTGCTGTTGATGATGTCATACTCGAAGTAATGCTTTCCCTCCTTCATGGCCACATTGCATCTTGTGGATATCCACCCACCAGTAGTAGTAATTGTAGTTAAGTCTTTATTGCAAGCAATGCCATAGCTCTTGTCGAAATATGATGCCCGGACTGTATATGGCGGTAACTCACTGGTGACAAACTTATTGGCCGGGAAAAGAGGATTGCCTTTACAGACCTTATATTTATAGCCTCTGCGGTTGATAGGCAAGTCGTCATATTGCCAAAAAGGAATTCCCTTCACTTCGATTTGACTCGTAGGAATTGGGTCGCTCTGCACATGTTCGTAGCTTAGAGTGTTGGGCTTCAATCTGGAATGGACCACCACATTAGCTATCTTCTGTTTTCTTTCCAGAGCAGTGAGCTCTTTTTTCTTGGGTTTTGCCTTCACCGGCCGGGAATTGTTCTCTTTATTTCCCGCTTCTTTGATCTCTTTGTTTCCTGGAACTTGTTTCTTCACATCCTCTATAGGCGATGCAAGATCAGAATCAGCATTCAATGGCAAAGCTGGCAGCAGTTCTTTAACCACAGGATCGGACAGGTGGCCGGAAGGGCCGGTTGCACTCGGCAGAGGGCTTTGTTCTGTACTCATGAAGCTGGCCTTTATATATGAACCTCTTGACGTTCGCGATGTCTTCACGCGACTGGAGATCGGTGCGCCCTGTAAGACGAGCTTAAAGGTTCAGTTCAGGCTATAAACGCACCTCTGCAGCCGCGCTCACTTTATTAACTGCTCGACCCACGATGGGTACCATTACCCGTAAAGAGAATTAAGGTCTGAACTTTTCAACGATTTCGACGTTATGTCAAACAACTTTACCTACACATCTTATTTGTAATTGCCGTAATAGTAATATAAATACATGTTGTACCCGATTCGTCCCCATTGACAAGGAGCAATGCAAATATAGTACTGCGGCTGCAACAGGACTCTAGTGATACTCAATATTTGAATGAATAATAAACTGTCTAAATAAATAATCAAGAAAGTGATATAATAATTGGAAAGTGATATAACATCGAAGAAATAAACTGCATTAGGCACAAGCCTGCCTAGGATAAGAATGCATGGGTTTTGGCCCACTAGCTTTTCTTGAGGCCAATTTTTTGAAGAAACGACTTTCTCTTCAGAGCCACCTTTGTTTCCAGCTTAGAGCTGACAACAGACCCCCGGGAGATAGATTTACTCAATCTCTTGTCATTGATGAGCTTTTCATTTTTCTTTTCCTCCTCGGGGTCGTAAGAGATCAAGCTCTTCACCTTGTAGGCCTGCGAGGATCCAGAGCTAGACTTCAGAAGCCCATTTTGTTTTCCCAGAGACATGCTAGAGTACACTTGGTGCACTTTGCTCTCGAGCAGATAACCAGAAAGTGAATCACTCTTGACTTTCTCAAGATATTCGTTGGATTCAAACAAGGACTGATCCGAGATAACCTGCATCATACGGAGAAACCGATCTTCTCCCGGTGTTGATAAAATGTCCTGCACTTTTTCGGGTAAGGAGGGGTCTGAGTCAAGAGAACTTTGCTTCGTGGATGACAAGCTGCGTTCCTCATTGCCATTGAACGATTCAATCGAAATATTCGAAATGGTTGAATTCTTCCGAGTGTTTCCTTCAGGTTTCTGTAATTTTGACTTGAACTTGTCGTGAGTTTCAGCTGCAAAAGTCACGCCTGATTTCTCTGCTGGTGCCATACTTTGCTTTGTGCCAACCTTGGGATCCCAGTGAAAGCCAGTGGCATTTCCTACCAAAACTATCGGCACAGGGCAGTATTTGACCACAAAAGACGTGAGTTTGATAAGGTATTCTTCAACCTCTCTCTCGCTGGGCCTGTTGGCAGTCTGGCTCGAGCTTGGACCTGAAATCGAGTGTCTTTGAGAGCCAGGATGGGACCCACGATGTGGCACTGAAAGGTTATTTTGAAGTGAACCTGCACTGGGCATGGACAACAGGGTTTTTTTTATTTTGCTTGAATACTTGAAGTTCAAATTGGTCGACTTGTTTCCCATGACTATTATCATGGGCTGGTATTGGTTCAACAAATGGTCGATCATGAACTTCGTTCCTGTTTTGATATGGTTTTTGTTTTTCAGATGGCTCGTAGCCATTGGGTCGGAAGGTGCTATGTCCAAAATTAATTCAACGGTCACTTTAAGACGAAGCAGGTCCGCAGGCAAGTTCAGCATAATATGGTCAAGGATCCTCTCACATTTTCGATGAATCTTAGCCTCCACGCCACATCCAGCAGAGCCACGTCTTCTTCCCTGTTGGTGGTCCAAAAACTTCAAGGGAATCAAGCCTGAAACAACTAGGTAATCACCATCTTGCAAAAAACTAGGAATATTAGCCTTATCTTTTTCAAGCAAGAGGAGCCAGTCCAATGAATTCCAAGTATGTCTGCGCCCCGACAAAATGGTGAGGATGGTACGCGGTTGTTGTATGTCATCAAAATCATTGTGTTTGACTGTGAGAGACACTGATTTGTAATTATTCTCATTCAGAGACGGATATAACACTTGTTTGCCCATAGACGCGCTTATTGGAGTGTTTGTCGAGTTGCGCCTCGTATTGGAATAATATGTGGAAGTGGAGTTGAACTTAAAGTTGCTCAAGTCGGAAGTTTTATGATTAGCGTATTGTGGATCGAGAGCCAAGAGCTCCTCATCGGTCATGCCACTGAAAGATGAGCGTTTGTAATTGGGAGTCTCTTTTGGGGCCGGCGAATCATCCTCATCATCGATGGCAGAATCGTCTATTGTTGAATCTGGCTTGGCATTGGCCTCCACACACGAGTTGTTAGTTATAGCCTCGGTGGGGTTACCATCGTCGTCCAAAATGTACACCTTGGCGAGCTCCAGACGAGGCACATCAAGTGGATTAGCAGCCAAATCGTTTATGTCACCGTGGTATGAGATGCCTTGCGTGATTGCATTGGATATGTTGCGTGAAAGCTGAGTGGGAGAAAGCTTATTCTTCAATATGGACCTCGAGGGTGGATCAGGCAAGTGCAATCTCTTTCTATGGCTGGTTGGAGACGCCAAGGGCTTGGAGGATATGGAGTAGTTTCCAAAAAAAGCAGTTTGTAGATCGACACTGGCGGGTCTCTCTTTTTCGGTGGGTGTAGTGGGGTAAGGCGATTTCTCAATCGGGCTCTCTTGGAGTAAGTTATTGAAGGACACTCGCCTAGCGTAGTGGTCTTTTGGTGTAGGAGTAGCCAATGTAGCCATACTTTAGGTCAAGAGGTTTGCAGAGAAGTTATGCCACTATTTGCCTTTGATCTTGAGGCGTTTGGAGGTTGGAGGTACAGCGGAACACAGTGTTTCAAAGAATGTGGGGAACGAGCAGCGAGCTGACTGGACGAAACTTGAACAAGTGGAATAGAAATGTCTCTGGAAAAAACACGATTTAGCAAAGAGAAAGAAGAGAAGCTTCTAAAGTTTAATGGACACTCGCGGAAATATTTATCTGTGCATGTAGGTGTGGATTAAAATGGATGACTATATGAATTCCTGGGCATTATTACGTGCAGGCGCGGCTCCTGAAATTGCGTTGTCCTCGCATGTGGGATCTAGTAGTGGGTCTCCCGAAGGAGCTGACATTATGCGATTATGCAGTTGATTGTGCACTGCAGATGCTCCCCACTCACAGCCGAGCTACGCTCTGGAGGCAACAATGCCCACGTTGTTGCGCTATTTTGAGAGAAGTCGCCTGCATCCATGTCACGGAGGTAAGGGTCTGGCCAGAAGGGAGCAACAATCAGACACTACTACATTTTAGTTTTTTTTTTTTTTTCAATCTTGGTGAAATGGTGACGTGATTTGGAATTTGAAAAAAAAGGTATTTGCCCTTGGAGATCAACGCGAGACGTCTATCCCACTTCATAAATGTCAACTAGATCTGGGAAATCTACCCCGCTTCAAATGAGAAGGAAGCTATATTTATCTGATGGCTTGACTGCTCGAGAACAATGGCTTTTTGAAAAGTCTAAATTTGGACCCCTCCGTGAAATTTCGCATAGTTTCCTTGGGACCTTCTATTTCGATCATCAATCCTGCATTCGTCTGAGCTTGAGCAATGCCTAAACCTTCCAAATCATCTGTAATGGAATATGGATGAGTTTTTTTAAGTCGCCAATTAAAAAAAATCTCTTGTACCACACTGCGCCCAGTCATCCTTCACCCACAAATCGCTTGTGCAACCGCGATTCCACGCCCACGGTCAGTAGGTGCGCATTGTGATACGGCTTTACTCCTTGACCTTAAGAGATGCCTCGGGCTAAATCCTATCGAACACCACTATAGCGAGCCTACGAGTTTAATACACAGTCTCAACGCATGTGAATAATGTTAGGAGCATTTATTGATATTTCGTTGGAAGCTTGAATTAGGTGCATTGGATAATTCGACAAACGCCCATCTGTGCGAGGCTTTATTCGAGTGTAGCTAGCACCGTGCGGCCTTATGCGGATTAGAGTAGTGTTCTTTGCATGTAGGTGAATGCGGGGCACCTTGCTGAGGAAGAAATGATCTCGAATACCCTCAGTGTATATGGTCAAGTCTTGAGATTAATTAGGAACTGAGAAATTTAAAACATCTGAATGGGAATCAATGCAAATGACGTGATCAGAAATCCGAAAATTTGAAACCCATATGGACACAATTCCCTTGTAAGGTGTAAGTCAGCCTGTTTCGCACCAACTGTCTCGGCAGCATATGCCTTCGCAGAATCTAGCAGCCGCGCACGTGATCGCCGTGCCAGCCAAGATGCGCCATGCGGCCAATTGAGCAGTCGACTTTTCAAATACGCTCTCTGTTATGATTGCTCTGAGGCTGAATGCAGGATAATTATGTTTGGCACTGTTTTTCCATTTTAAGTGCATTTCAATATCAGCGTGACTAAATCCATAGCAGATTACATAATGACCAAAGACTCGTGGTTTGCCCCAATTCCAATTGAAGACTATGTTGCTTTAAATAAGAAAGAGGTGGACGCTGAAGTCCCCTCCGAATGTCCAAAGGCAGAAGCTGTCAATGGCTTGGAAGTCCACTGTGGGCCAATTCTTAGACTTTGTGGCACTTTGGAGAACTCCACCAACAACTATAGGGCCTCCATCATGCTTGTTACTACGGGCAAAGAACCAAAAATTACGTACGACTTGGGGCCTGCTCTTGAAAAAGATGGTGGTGAAGAAATTACCAGCGGAGAGTTTCCAGGAAAGAAATTCTATGAGACCAAGAAGGGTTTAGAATTCTGGAGATTCGAGATTAACTTGACCTTGCTGTCCTATGAGCAGAAGGTGCACTATTCTGTCAATGGAAGCTATAATGCTGCTCACCAATTCTTCTTGCCGTCAACCGAAACGTCCATGAATGTGATGTCGTTTTCATGCAATGGGTTCTCTTTGGCGACTGATACCTCAACCTTCAAATCCTCATTATGGTTAGACGTCTTGACCAAGCATGCTACCGTGCAGCCGTACCACGTTATGTTGGGAGGAGGAGACCAAATCTACAACGATTCGATCAAGGTCAGAGTAAAGTCCTTGAAACCATGGTTGGATTTGGTCACTGCGCGTCAAAAACGTGGAGTCGAGGCTACTGCTGAAATGAAAGAAGAGATGGAAGAATTCTATTTGAATTCGTATTTGGAATGGTTTGGTAAAGGTTTCTGGAGAGGCACTCAAGGTGCCACATTGCAGACCATGTTTCCCTTAGCCATGGCCCAAATTCCATGCGTTAACCTCTATGATGACCATGATATCATCGATGGATTCGGTTCGTACAAGGACAGAACCATGGCCTCGGATGTCTTCGCTACCATTGGAAACGTGGCATACAAATACTACATGCTTTTCCAACACCAGATGTCCATGGACTCCGAAGAACACTTACTGGATCCTTCCTGGATTCTTTCCAACAAGAAAGGTATGTTCATCAAGGAGAAATCGCACTCAGCTTACATGAGACTAGGCAAGGAAATCTCGCTTTTGGGTGTGGATTGTCGAACTGAACGTCGCCAGACCCAAGTTATCACCGAAGATACATATAATGTTATCTTCAAGAGGCTACAGGCTGAAATCACGAAAGCTCCCGAAGTTAAACACTTGTTGGTGATGTTGGGAGTTCCAATTTTGTACCCAAGATTAGCGTGGGTTGAGAAGATTTTGACTTCTAGATTATTGAAGCCAATCAGAGGTTTGGCTACCAG
Organism: Metschnikowia mauinuiana; assembly: GCA_002374555.1. NCBI lineage: Eukaryota > Fungi > Ascomycota > Pichiomycetes > Serinales > Metschnikowiaceae > Metschnikowia > Metschnikowia mauinuiana. The sequence goes on along the minus strand of NKZY01000755.1, from coordinate 128,229 downwards.
AGGTTTTGTTGCCAAAGGGATGGTCAATGAATTTGATGGCTCTGTTGAAGTCTTGGACGACTTGAACGATCACTGGTGCTCCAAGAATCACAAGAAGGAGAGAAACTTCTTGATCAAGCAATTGACCGAATTTGGTGCCGAGAACGGTGTTCGTGTCACCATTTTATCGGGTGATGTGCACTTGTGTTGCTTTGGAAGAATGAAGACCAAGATCCATCATCATCCCCATGCTCACATATTGTCTAGTGCAGAAAAGGTAGCCGAAAACAGAGATGTCACTGAGAACCCGGAGAATGACCCTAGATTGATGTTCAATGTGATCAGCAGTGCTATTGTCAATGCTCCTCCTCCTGATGTCATGGCTAATTTACTAGACAAGAGGTCCAAAATCCACCACTTTGATCGGTACACTGATGAGGACGTGTTGCCAATTTTTACAACGGAACCAGATGGAACTACGGCTCGTGCAAATGTGCAATTCTTAAACAAAAGAAACTGGAGTGACTTGATCTTGGCCAAACAGAGTCCTTTGTACAAGGATAGAATCGGACAAAAGAAATTCCCTAGTTCCCTTTTCGAAAAGGACATTAAAGCGATGGAAAACAAGACTGTATCTGACAGATACGTCAAGTACCCCATTCTTGATGAGTCATTGGTGGCTACTATCCACGTTGAAAGTGACGGAAATGACCCCGAAGCCAAGACAGGTGCTTACGAGGTGATGATTCCCGACTTGAAGGGAAAGTACAATTTAGAAAAAACCGAAATCAAGCATTTGACTTGATTGCTACTCCAACAATCAGCACTGCACAACATTTGAAACAATCAGAATTGCTCAATAGCGCCTTAGCTTGCGCATTGAAATCAACAATCATCCGAAATGCGGGTGTCCTTTAATAATGTATGAATATTGCATGAATTAGAAAGTACTTTTAGAGATCTCACCCTAGATTAAGTTGCAGGTCCCCGCAGCAGGGCCCCAGTAAAGGCTCGGTTTCTCTTTCCGTAATGAGCCACGCCTTGAGCAAGTCGCATAAAACCATCAATTACTTCTTCTATTTTTCACATAACCACACCGCCACATGATACTGCAAAAAAATCATTTACGCCGAAAGAGATTGATTTACAAAATCACGTCTGGCACAATGAAGGACATCCAACATTAATTCCGTTTTTGGAAAACATTCACGTGGCGAATGCCAGGTCTATAACGGCATTAATGCACGCTTAAGAGGGCATGTTACATTTAAATTTACAGGGCGGCTGTTCTTGGTAAAAAAGATTTTGTATGAGAGATGGGTGCCTCGTAACACAAAGGATCCGGAGATGTGTACTCTGTGCGCCATGCGTCTTCTGGAGCAGGAAGAGAACAAAAATGGAAAGATTACGATTCAATATACAGTCGCGACCGTTCTGCCACCGCGCGGCCCGACAAAGCAGACAGTTGTGTTCAAGTATGCCGTATCGATAGTTGTCCTGTATGGTGAGCGGTTTCTTATCAGATTGAGACTAATGCAAAGTAAAATAAATCCAAACAACGTTACGCGTAGCTAGAACTTCCAACATGCCAAATCTAGGGGACGGTGCGCACATGAAGAAGCGAAGATTGGATGAGCAGAGTCCGGAAATCTCAAGATCCATCGCTGCATGTCAGAGATGCCGGGCCAAAAAAATCAAGTGTGACCGTAATTTTCCTCAGTGTTTGAAATGCACGAAAGCAGGTCTTGACTGTGTGGGCATCGATCCTGCCACTGGAAGAGAAGTTCCTCGATCGTACGTCTTTCACTTGGAGCAGCGGGTTCGGGCATTGGAACACCAGCTAGAGATCAATGGCATAAACTCGCCCCTGGGGGACAAGAATGGGCTTGACTGTTCTCCCCAACTTGGAACCTCCGACTCGTATGACATAGCCAGCTCAACCAACCAATCGAAAATCGATTCCAGAAGTGAACCGGCCATTTTGTCGTCACTGTCTCACCACTTACCACATTCCACCTCTTCAACGGCCATCCTCCTCGCTACAACTCTGCATGGAAACAATTCAGAGAGCAATTATTTGGGGGCTTCGCTGGGAATCACTTTTGCAAAGCTTATGATGGCAGCTGTCAAATTCAAAGAAACAAAAGACACTCTGCATGCGCTCACAAGCATCAACACCAGCCAGGACACTCGTTCTGCAGTGTTGCCTCCGAAATCCACAGCCCAAAATTTCATTCGCATATACTTCAGCCAGAGCAATACCCAGTTGCCTATTCTACATCGGGAGGTTTTTCTCAAGACGATATATGAGCCCATATATGGCTCCTGGGACCCCGAAATCCATTTACCTTCTATGAGCAGGACTCCTTCCGAAACTCATATGAGAAATGAGGAGCCGTGGCTATACCAGTATAAGCAGGTTTTCACGGCCGCTCTAAGAAATTATAATGCAAATATTGAAAGCCGATCGGATGGAGGGGAAGTCCGAAGTGACCTAGAAATCTTGCAGACAATCTCCAATTCCATTGATGTTCCCAAAAAGTTCCAACGCCCCCTCTACTACTTGAACCTCATCTTTGCCATTGCTTCTTCATCGAACCATCTACAGTACATGAACTCAATCAGTGAGCAGTTCCGCAACACCGCCATGAAATTCATAGGCTCCATTTCAGAGGATAGTGATCCGATGGAGGAATTACAGTCTTCGCTTCTACTTACTCTCTATTCCTTAATGCGCCCTTGTGTGGATGGCGTGTGGTATATTTTGGGCAAGTGTCTCAGAATATGCGTGGACCTAGGGCTACATAAAAAGCTACTGGACCGAACCCACAACTTAGAGGCTTACATAAAAGACAGGAGAAGGCGCTTGTTTTGGTGCACCTATTCCCTTGACAGACAGGTGTGTTTCTACTTGGGGAGACCCGTGGGAATTCCCGAATCTTCCATCGATCTGAAGTTCCCATCAATGCTAGATGACTCTCTCATCAATGAGCAAAACATTTTGGACCCAGCTCTTGCTGACACTGAACTTTACCATGTCTCATCAAACAATGACATTGAAGCTTTTGAACCTAAAATAAAACTTGAAACTTTCGACAATTTTGACACCACAGGAGAAGAAGAAGGGCAAAGTATCATCAAAGTCGATGATTATTCTAATTTCAAGGAAAAAAGTGCCAGCTACAAAGTCATTTCACGGGCCTTTTTCCGGATTAGGCATATCCAACTGGAGGTGCAGAGAATTCTTTATGAAGACGAAGATCTCCCACGAAGTTTCAACGACATCCCCCAATGGAAAACCTTCATTATGGATAAGCTACAAAACTGGCTTGATTCTCTCCCGCAACCGGGAAGCATTGCTAATTGTGATTTCCACTTTGAATACTTTCTCCTCAATTACAATCACACTTTGCTTATTATTAATGGCCTATCACCCAAGTCATTAAAACTTTCCCAAGATGAATTCCAAAATGTGGCCAGTTCGCTGAGGAACATCATGAGGTGTTACACCCAATTGTATGTCAAGAGATCAATCAACTACACTTGGGCAGCGGTTCACAACCTTTTCCTGGCTGGCACCAGTTTTTTGTTTGTCTTATATCACTCAGATGAAATCCGGCAGCAATATGAGATGCATCAAGTGATGAAAATCACTGGCGATTGTATTTCCATTCTTTCGCTGCTTATTCCTTCTTGCGATGCTGCCAAAAGCTGTTCGGAGGCCTTTCAAGTGTTGACTGCTGCTGTCTTGAAGCTTAAGTATGATGCCGATGTTGATGCGAATTACGACAACAACAACAACAACGGAAAGTCTCCGAAATCAAGTCCACATAATAGCAGAAAATACAGTGACGCCGAAAGTGTTGGTGAATTCAAACTGTTCAATCAAAAAGACGCATCAACGATTGATCCCAGGAATGCATTTGGATCCATCGGTGCCAGTTACAATGGGGGAACCGAAGGTCTTGAAGAGCCGCAGCAAGACACTTCTGCTATGCAAGTGAAGCGAGAATTCGAAATGACCACGCCTGCTCCGAATTCCCTTAGTGGGCAGGCCGTAGATGCAGACATTTACGCAACCGAAACTGAGTCAATGAAGCAAGCCCCCAACGACTTCGTGCCCCAATTCGAGTGGGTCTCCCGAAAGTCCAGCGATGTATCTGATATGTTTGAAAACTCCATCTACGCCAATGGCAAGAATTTGGAAACATTTTTCAGCGAGGTCGCAAACTTGTCACCAATTTCCTCTGTGAGAGATTATTCAAACGAACAGAATGGCACACAAGCAGGAGCTCGGGCTGAAGGTGCGTCTGGTTCTAGGTTACCCCAGAGAGAGGCCAAAAAAGTATTCGAATTGATCCAGCAAGTTCCAACGGAATCCATCTGGGATCAATTCTTCACCAAGCCCCAAGGATTCAAACCCCAAGATGATCCTGCTAACTTATAGACACTAAGTTAAAACAATTCAAATGACATTTACCTCATTCAAATTTCTAGACCATTATTTGCCGATGTCCCGCATGGTGGCATATTTAGTCAACGTCTTAAGGCTCCTACCATGCAAGTACTGAGCATCGATAGAAGTGCACTCGACAGCAGTGATAGTAGACCCATTATAGAAGCCTATGATGCTCACCATCAGGCCCACAGAGGCCTCATCTGCCAGTAGGTTCCCCACAACATATGAGACGTCTACATTTATCGTACAATCAGGACCATCCGTGGGCTCATCGATATTGATATGGGTGTGGAGTGATGGGAGATTGGGGAATTTCTTCACACAAAGCGTGGCACTAGTGTAGTCATAGAATTCCACCTGTGCAAGAAGCCTTACTTTCTGCGGGTGGGCAGGGCTAGATTTCGGGAGGAAGAGGTGTAGAGATGACGGATCCAAGGAGACTTTCGTCATGGCTCTAGACAGTTTGTTAGCACGATGTGAGCCGCGCGTGGTGGTTATATATTACGAACGCGTCGCTACTAGACATCGAAACAGTCTTCAACGTCATGGATTCCATCAATGAGAATCTAGCTGAGGGTTCTGCCACCAGAACATCGGAATCTTTTCCTTCAGACTACTCCAACAAACATCTGTACACTTTACTTGATGGGCAAAGAAAATACTCCCGGCAGTTCTATTCTATGTATGAGCATCGGCTCAATGCACTCAAACCACAGGTGAATGCAGAAGCCACCCGGAAATGGGGCCACAACACTCGCAAAGTGAACGGGAAGTTCATCCAGCGCAAGGACAAGATCCTAGACATTGTTTCTGGCGAAGTGTGCTGGGTGTTAGGTACCATCTACACCGAGTTGAAAAACAAGTTGAATATCTTCCTGGATGTTGAGAAGGGTGCGGATGATTTGCTTCCCAAAACCCCAAAGACCTACGTTGATGAAGACGGCCTGGCTGTGGTAATGATAGAAGATGAGAGTGGCCGTGCTATACTACAAGATAATGCCGTTTTGAAAGAGTCTGGTCTTGTGACTGGGTGTGTGGTGGGAGTTTTGGGAATTGAAGTCCAAGCTGGAATTTTTGAAATCATGGAGGTCTGTTACCCCACCCCTGCCCCACAGAAACAACTTGCGAGCCCTTCTGATGGGTCCTGGGTGGCAATTGTGTCAGGGCTCAAGTTTGAGGATGAACCTAGCCTTGACTTGCGAGCCATTCTTCTTGCACAATGGCTTTCTGGAGAGTTGGGCGGTCAGGCAGATCAAGATCTCACCAGAATTATATCAAGATTGCTTATGGTGGGCAATAGTATAGCACAGCTTGAAACCAAGGAGAACACGGACTTTAGCACCACTAACAATTTCGGGAGCAAAAATATCAGCCGATTTCTGCCGCAGTCATTGGTGGTGTTCAACCAGTGGCTTGCCGAGGTGATCACCTCTCTACCAGTCACCATTTTACCAGGAGAATCAGACCCATGTGAAATATGTTTGCCTCAGCAGCCAATTCATCGGTCGTTGTTTGGAAACAACGCACAATATGTGAACTCTACAAACTTAGAGACGTTAACCAATCCCGCGTGGATCGAAACCCCGGATCAGGTTCGCATTTTGGCCACTTCAGGACAGAATGTCCTGGACATCATGCGTTACTCGAGTGCACCCAGCCCTAGTGCAGAAAAGACGTTGAAGATCATGGAGGAGAATGTGCGGTGGAGGAACATTGCCCCCACTGCCCCGGACACGCTATATTGTTATCCTTATGACGACAAGGATCCGTTTGTTCTAGTTGAAACGCCGCATGTCTACATTGTTGGTAACCAAGCGGAGGCAGGTTCCAAGGTTGTTGAATACGGGGAAACAAAGTGCACATTGATTAGTGTTCCATCGTTTAGAGAGACGGGGCAGATCGTGATGATGCATACCAGCAGTTTAGAGGTAAAGATAGTCAGTATATTACAATAAACAAAAGCACAAGACGAATTAGTAGGATGATTTTCGCCACAGTACGTTTACGAAGTGCCTGTGTGCGAGAGTGCGTCTGGTGCATCTAAAGCGAACAGCTAATTTGCATAAGCCTCGAATCCAATGCTAAAAATAAATCGCATTTAAACGGTGAGATTTCCCCAAGGGCTAAAAAAAAAACGTACTCTCTGAGAGACAGCCCTATCAACAGCATGTAAATTTACAGCGAAAAAAAAAAAAAATCGATCATTTTGAACTGTGTCTTAGGCTAAATTAGGTCGTTACGGGCAGGGGTAATAAGGGGCTATCTTGAGCACCTTCTCAGTCGGAAGGTTTGAAGGTGCAGTCTAGCACAATCCTTCCGCGCATTTAAAGTATTTTTATAACGTAGTCAGGTACTGGCCGGTGTTGGCGGAAGCACGTTCATTTGTTGGCGCATTCTATTGCTCACACTGCGTGCATTCAAGACGCAAAACCGTTGCTGGCAATGCCTACAGTAAATTTCTTGAACAATCAACATTCATCCTCACATGAAGACACTGCTACATTGATGGCGGATGCGTCACCGTGGTTTTTGGTTCGTGGCCACAATCCAAGCCCCTACATACTTGGTTTGGTGGGCCCCACTTTCTTTGCCGCGAAAGCATGCTCACTGACCGAGATTACAGCAGGCAAACACTTGGCCAGTGGTCATTCTAAGAATTACCGTGTTTCTGATTTAGTGGATTCCTGTTTTGTAGAAACGTTGTCCTAAACTCGTAATCTATTATCGTCTAAACTTGCGAGAAATTTTCTTGCCCTGACTGAACGCATGCCTTAGCCGGGTCTCGCCCGGTCGCAGTCTTCGTCCAGGCACAGTACCTTCGGCAGGGATGAATTTTAATGACCTAACAAGGGGTTACACTAAGTCCAGAATTTATATACTGTTACCTTTCCATTGCATACACTTAGACTAGCACAGGCAGTTTCTAAGACTGCTTCGGCTGGGGCTCACATTTTTATTCGTGTTCTCGGCCACTTCAAGTCGCCACTCCTTTCTTGTTCCTCCCCCCTCTCACCATAATTTCTCCAGCCAAANCCCCTTCAAGCCCCCCCCCCTTTTTTTTTCCCCCCCCCCCCCCCCAAAATTTCCCCAGCCAAAAAAAAAAAAAAAGAAAAAATAGCACTTTCAACATACACCTCTTTTCCACTTGACACAGCATACATAGCTATTGGAGCTCAACACCACAAAAGTGAATAGATATCCCGTATATATCATCGCCTTTTGATTTCAGAACTTCTACTTCTGTGTTCAGAGCTGCTGTCTGCACAATTGTTCTGAGTTTCTTCAAGATAAGGGACGTGGCAGGTTTAGCCCCTCCATATTTCTTACCGAATTCCCTCGTTTGATTTTGTCTTTTCGGTGACAACAAACTCAATTCGACTCCTTACTATTGCTTCAAAGCCTTGATCGTTCCCCCTTTGCCCCCTTGCCCTCGTTTCACACTCAACGATGTCTGACCAAAATTCTGGATGGAACTCAGCCTCAGCCTCAAACCTGAAGCCAGCAAAGCCTAAAAACTTGCACATTGCCCACCGTCGCTCCCCGAGTGAATTCACTCATTTGATGGTGGAGCAATATAGCCTTCAACGTCAAAATGAAGCAGCCCACCAAAAAGGGTCGCCGCAACACCAGTCCCTGCTCCAGCCTCCTGCTCCAGCGGATTCCTACTCTAACCACTCGAGAAACTCCTCCTTCACGGGACACCGCAGAACTGGCTCCACTGGAAATTCCCAACAGGGCCATGCTCGCAGACACTCTTTGCAGCTCAACGAAGCAATGAAGGCTGCCGCGTCTCAAAAGCAGTCTAACATGGCTTCGTTGGGTGGATCCACATCCACGGACTCCAGTACCATTGACTCCCCAAATAGTCCCCAAACTAATGAAGGGTTGGGTGGGTTCCGTTTTCCAAGCAATCCTGATACTGACACCAACACGTCATCCCAGGAAAAACCTTTGGCGTACGGATCGCTTGCATTTAAATTTCCGCCTGACTCCAACTCCAACAACGCGCTCCTCCCACCGGTACCCACTTTCGGCCAAAACTCTCCTGACCGAGGCCATCAACGTCGTGGATCTCACTTTCGCTCCAACTCCCGCAACAATGACATTAATTCGAACTGGCGTTCTCAGCAGCTGCCCGTAGGCGGATCTGGTGCCAACAACCACCAAAGAAACCATTCCAACAACAACTTGACCCCACCATCGTTCTTTGTACCTGGTCACAAGAACAACAACAGCTCTCTTGGTGGAGGGAACTCGTCCATCTCATCGTTGTCTCAATTCATGCCTCAGGGTGCAAACAATAATAACAATGGTAATGGAAGAAAGTCGCTTTTTGCTCCTTATTTGCCTCAATCTTCCTTGCCTGAACTCATTAACGACGGCCGCTTGGTGACTGGTATCTTACGGGTGAACAAGAAAAACAGATCTGATGCTTACGTGTCCACTGACGGATTGTTAGATGCTGATATTTTTATCTGTGGATCCAAAGACCGTAACAGAGCGTTGGAGGGTGACTTAGTCGCTGTCGAGCTTCTTGTTGTTGATGAGGTCTGGGAATCAAAGAAAGAAAAAGAAGAGAAGAAGAGAAGAAAGGATAATATTTCTACTAAGTCAAACGTCACTTCAGTTTTGAGCGATGATATTCACAACGATGCAACCTCAGCTCTGACAACGGAGAACACCAAAGCAGAGGGCGAGTATGAAGGATTAGGCAGAAAGGGTTCCTTGAAACAAAGACCAACAATGAAGAAGAATGATGATGTGGAGGTTGAGGGTCAAGCTCTCCTTTTGGTGGAAGAAGAGGAGATCAACGATGACGTGAAGCCATTGTACGCAGGTCATGTTGTTGCAGTGGTTGATCGTATCCCAGGTCAGATTTTTGCAGGAACTTTAGGATTGTTGCGTCCTGCACAAGCTGCACAAGCTGCTAATGACAAGAGATCTGGCAAAGAATCTTCAGTCCAAACTCCAGTTGCTCCTAAGATTGTGTGGTTCAAACCAACGGATAAACGTGTCCCCTTAATCGCTATTCCAACCGAGCAGGCACCAAGGGACTTCGTTGAAAATCATGAGACGTACGCAGACCAATTATTCATTGCTTCGATTAAGAGGTGGCCAATCACCTCATTGCATCCTTTCGGAACTTTGGTTTCTAGATTAGGACAAGTCAATGATCCTTCAGTAGAGATCGATTCAGTCTTAAGAGATAACAACTTCTTGGCTGACGAATACCCAGCTGAAAACGAAGTCCGCGGAAACTTCTTGACATCAATGTTTGGTCAGCTCCCTGATGTTGAGGCAGAAATCAACAGCTCTCACAGAGCAAATTTCTTGAACGAGTACATTATTGCTTTTACTCAAAACCAACAATACGTGGACCATGCCATGCACGTGAAACGCCGCAATGATACCAAGATCGAGTTAGGCTTCCACTGCGTCGATGTTTCTTTCTTCGTTCAACCAGGCAGTTCTTTGGAGCGGAAGGCGAAGAAGAGATCATCGGGTGTCTTTTTGCCCCAAAAGTCGTCGCACTTGTATCCAACGCAATTCAACGAGATGGTTTCGTTTAAAGAAAATGAGAAGAATTTGGCACTTTCTGTGGTGTTCGAAATTGACACTGTCAACTTTGAGATCACTCAAGAAAAAGTTGTGGAGTCAGTGGTTTGCCCTAAGTCCTTAGTCTCCTATGACGACTTTGACGCAATTTGCTCCTCGGGAACCGCTAAGGACATTACATCAGCAACGTCAGACTACCTCAAAACATTCGCATTAATAGCCAAGGAATTCCGCAGACAGAGGCTTAACAATCACAATCTCGATATCCAGCCTTCTTTGGCATTATTGGATAAATTGGACGATGATCCAGTGCGGATGAGTTTGAACATTTTTGAAGTCAGTCTTAGTCTCCTGATAATATCTGAAATTGCACACAAGGTGAACGCTACCATTGCAAGTAAGGTTCATTCTGCAATCGGTGATGGATCTTTCTTGAGGCGCCACCCAGTGCCAACCTTGCAGAAACTCGAAGTCTTCTCCAGAAAAGCGTCCAATTTAGGTATTGAGGTGGACACCTCTTCTTCCGAGACTTTGCAGAACTCCATCTTGGCCATCAAAGACCCTCAGCAGAGACAATGCCTTGAAGTACTCTTATACAAGTGCATGCCGAGCCCCAAATATTTTGTTGCCAAGTTTCAGGATGATGAGAGCTTCGGGCATTATTACTTGAACGCGCCGCTTTACACTCATTTTAATGCGCCTTTGAAGAGATTTGCCGACCTCACAGTGCATAGGCAACTCAAGTCGACTATTGCTGGTAATGCTGCAGAAACTCAGCCAGATTTCGATGCATTGAAATCAGTGGCTGACTACTGTAACTTTAAGAAGGATTGTGCAGCCCATGCTCAGGAGCAAGCAATTCACCTCTTGTTATCTCAGTCTATTAAAGAAATGGGCGAACACGCAGGTCAGTTATTAGTGATGGGAACAGTTGTGCAAGTTTATGAGTCTGCTTTTGACGTGATAATTCCAGAATTCGGTATCGAGAAGAGAGTGCATGGAGATCAATTACCATTGGTCAAAGCTGAATTCGACAAGGTCAACCGGGTTCTTGAATTGTACTGGGAAAAGGGTGTCGATACCGGTACCTACATCCCACTGGACGAGAGGTCGAGTTTGAGTTACAGAAATTCCATCAAGAACAAAAACCGGAAGTCAGCATATGAGGCCGCCAAGATCCAAAGCAAAAACATGAAGGAGAAGAACACAATTGCACCTGATAGCATTATTCAGAAGTTTGCTGAGCTTGGAGTTAAAGAGCCTAAATTTTCCCAATTCAAGCAAACAGAGGAAGATGTCGGATTGGAGCCTTACACCCGCGTATGTGTCACTCGGATAGAAGATAAGTCACATATTCAGGAGGTGCGCGAATTGAGCCAAATTCCTATCTTATTGAGGGCCGAAATTGGAATGTCGTTGCCCTGTTTGACGGTAGGCGCCCTCAATCCTTTCTGTTGATTATGGACAAGAAGAACTACGCAGATAGGCTATGATGAGTCGAGCAATTTACGAATGAATGTTGGAAATTAATAAATGATAATAGGTGATTTCAGTCCGTAGTGGACTCTAATAGTATAATACAATTATTTGTGTTGGTTCCTAACTTGTACATTTTTTCACTGTTCCATACCTCTTGCATACGTGGTTTTTCAATTGTTCTATGCTTCTCAGCTAATTATGTGTGACTAGTTAATTGGTCCAGTGCGTAGATCACGTTCGATTAGGTAGTCGCTACATACAGTCCGGTCCCATGAAATTTCCAGCGACAGTCAAGAAGGTAGAGTCAAGCAAGAAACAATAGGTAGTTTTATCGAGCCACAATAGTCTTATAACTAAGCTAAAAACTCTTTCAACAATCTGAAGATCTAAAGTTAACAGCTTCGGTACAGGGCGCATGGCGTCGCGCAGGTGCCTTCTACAATCAGTCAATATGCGGAATTAAATTTTCAGCCCAAAACGCTCATCCTATCAGAACCATTAGAAACACACCACAATGACCGAGAAACGCAGCGAAGATGGCCAAGAAATTCTTGAAGTGAGTAACAATAGGGAAACTAACGGAAATCTCCAGCCAGATCATAAAGTGGTGAAAAAATCAAAGACCTCTCAGAGTGGAGATGTCATTGCCAGAGAAGCTTTTATCCAAGAACGAGCCAAAGCTGGGTCTCCATGCACGCTGAATCCACCTATTGATCATGACGGGCTCTCGTGGCCTTCTCAAGGAGCTCGATCCAGAATCGAACAGTCTCCAGAAGAAGCCAAGCAAAGAGAGTTGAGAATTGCAGGTGCAGTGCAGACCATCTTGACCGAGTTGGGCGAGGACGTGGAGAGAGAGGGCTTGTTGGAGACCCCCGAGAGATATGCCCGGGCCATGCTATATTTTACCAAAGGCTACGAAGACAACATCAGAGATGTTATTAAGAGGGCGGTTTTTGAGGAGGACCATGATGAGATGGTGATAGTCAGAGACATTGAGATCTACTCGTTGTGTGAGCACCACTTGGTGCCATTTTTCGGAAAAGCCCATATTGCCTACATTCCAAACAAAAGAGTGGTAGGGTTGTCCAAGTTGGCCAGATTGGCTGAAATGTACTCCCGCCGATTCCAAGTGCAGGAGAGATTAACTAAGCAGATTGCCATGGCCTTATCTGAGATCTTGAAGCCTCGGGGTGTTGCTGTTGTCATTGAGGCTACGCACATGTGCATGGTGAGCCGAGGCGTCCAGAAAACAGGATCTCTGACTACTACCAGCTGCATGCTCGGCTGCTTCAGAGTCCAACAGAAGACGAGAGACGAATTTCTTACCCTTTTGGGAAGAAAGTAGTGGGTATCCTGCATATTAAAGGAAACCGTTATGCTATTTCCCGGAGCTTCAACACTCCGATTTACGATTTTTATGATTCAACCTCATACAATGCTTCATTTCTCATTTATAGACTTTTACATTGGACTATTCACAAAAATGTTTTAATAAAAGTAACCTCAACAGGCTTGTCCTCTTTCAATGACTTCTGCAACATTGAGAACCGTATCGTCATCTCCATACTGGCCAATAATCTGAACGCCAATGTTTCGAGAAGGGCTGGGGATGGAGATGGCTGGAAGTGCTGCTAGAGATGCTGGGATCGTGAATACATCATTGAGATATTCATCAACGGATCCGCGGTCTTTCCGCTGCTCACACTCTTCAATTGTGGGGGCTTCTCCAACGGCAGTTGGACCAATCAAAATGTCACATTTAGACGATTCTTCATTTGAACTGTGTTTGCTGGAGGCCATGAAGTTAGGAAATGAAAAAACCTCGTTGAACTCCTCAACCAATTTTTTCCTCAATTCGGTGGCTTTGTAGAAGTTGTCACCAGAGGCAGATGAAAGAGTGTAGTTACCCAAGAGAATTCTTCTCTTTACCTCTGTGCCTAATCCCTCTGTCCTGTTATTATAAATTAGAGATATGCCAGTCTTTTGTGCCTCATTGTGAAGTGGTGCCTTTTCTGTAATGGATCCACCGAAAGCTTTCCCATCGAACCTCGAAAGGTTTGACGCTGCCTCAGCAGAAACCAAAGTGTAATATGCGGAGACCAGCTTCTCAATTGAAGGGATGGAAACTGGAACTATAGTATGACCCAAGGCCATGAGCTTTTGCAATGTTTGCTCAAGAGCATGCCGAGTCTCTTTTTGAGTTTCAGCGAGAAGAAACTCTTGCGGAACTCCAATTCGAAGTAGTCTAGATGCATGTCGCTTCTTCACCTCCTCCTTGATTTTGTTTCGTATCTGATCAGGCATGGACGTGATATCCTTCTCATCATGATGATCCAAGATGCGAAATATGCGTCTTATAGTTTGCAATTGTTTGGAGAATATACCCACACAGTCAAGTGCTTGGGCATATGCAACCACGCCATATCTAGAAATACGGCCGTAGGAAGGTTTGAACCCCACAATGCCACAATAGCTTGCTGGCTGACGTACAGACCCTCCGGTATCGGTACCCAACGCAAAATCGGTGATTCCAGAAGCAACGGCTGCTGCAGATCCACCGGAGGAGCCACCGGCACTTCTTCGTTCTGTAAAATTGGGATTTAAAGTCGCTCCATAGTGAGAGAATGTAGTGGAGGAGCCCATGCCGAATTCATCCATGTTCGATTTGCCAACGAGCAACATGCCATTTTTCTCTAGTGACGAGATGACTGTGGCTTGGAAAGGACTGTGATATTTTTCAAGTATTTTGGACCCGCAGGTTGTAGGCTCCTCTAGCGTGGCTATATTGTCCTTTGCAGCATATGTTAAATGATATTCTCCAGACTGATCGATGACATTTGGTCTTGAAGATATAAAGCAATTGTATGGATCGCCTTTAAGATGGCGCTTGCTCGATAACGCTCGTAGACTGGCTCTCATCAAGTGATTAGTGTTTCCGTTTATACTCTGATTATACTTTTACGTGCGAAAAGTAGCGAGCTACCATTTGGGACATCTCTGAGGTCCCCCAAAGATACTATGAATATAACTTAGGATTTTTTTTTTTAAAAAAAATTAAAACTCATAGAATTTGAAACAGAGCAAACATTCAAAAATCAGAATGTAAAAATTGATGATTTGTAGTATTTAGGAATTGTTGGTGATAGATACTTGAACGGAAGTGTGGCTTCAACAGTACAAGGGTGTACGGGTGTGAATCAGCATGAGGCCAAAAAAAAAAAGTGACTATCTAAAAATTAGAAGCATTCAACATGTCTGTCGTGATTCATGCTGACAACGGAAGCAATACATATGCTTTGGTGAACAACTTGAAAGTTGCAATTGCAGCAGCCCGCTACTCGCCTAAAACTGAGATCGTTAACTCAACAGAGTCGTCTCTTTTGCTCAAATCAGGTACGCTTGATTTGGTGGAGGCCAATGCCATTGTTAAGTATCTCAGCAACGACTTTTCGGAAGCCGAAATTTACGAAATTGATGAAAATGTTATCTATAAGGCATACAAGGCAGACGACAAAGCTGCCGTACTTAAGGCTCTTGGTGAATTGTCTGCACCCAAGGAAACTGCCCTTAGTGCCCAGAATATTGTGCTTTTTGCAGCTTCTTTCCCATATCTCAAAGAGTTGGACAATTTGAGTGTGTGGGCCAGTCAGTTCTCTGATCTTCCCGAAGTCCAAAAAGGTTTGAAGAGTGCTACGGCTCTCACTATTTTGGAGAGAGTTTTGCCCAAGGGTGACGGTGCAGCACGTATTAAACCTGGTCATTTGGTTGACTTGACTCAAGACAACATCATTCCAAAGAAGAACGAGAGAAATATCTTGATCACTTCTGCCTTGCCATACGTGAACAACACCCCACACTTGGGAAACATTGTTGGCTCCGTCTTATCTGCTGATATTTACGCCAGATATGCCAAGAACAGGAACTACAACACGTTGTTTGTTTGTGGTACAGATGAGTACGGTACTGCTACTGAAACAAAAGCCTTAGAAGAAAAGGTCACACCCCAGCAATTGTGTGACAAGTATCATAAAGTCCACAAGGACGTGTACGACTGGTTCCAGATCGGCTTTGACTACTTTGGTAGAACTACCACTCCTTTGCAGACCGAAATTGCCCAAGAAATCTTCATGAAGTTACACGATAACGGTTTCTTGGAAGAGCAAACTACCGAGCAACTTTACTGTGAAGTGCACAATGCATTTTTAGCTGATAGATTTGTGGAGGGAACCTGTCCAAAATGTGCTTACGAGGATGCCAGAGGAGACCAATGTGACAAATGTGGAAACTTGTTGAATCCTTTGGAATTGATCAACCCTCGTTGTAAACTTGACAACTCGAAGCCTGTTCCAAGGGAATCGACCCATATTTACCTCAAACTTAACGACTTGGAGCCAGATTTGAAGGAATGGGTCTTGCAAGCCTCTGAAGCTGGTGCATGGTCGAAGAACTCTAAGACTATCACCAACTCCTGGTTGAAACAAGGTTTGGAACCAAGAGGAATCACCAGAGACCTCTCATGGGGAACTCCAGTTCCTTTAGAAAAGTTTAAGGACAAGGTCTTGTATGTTTGGTTTGACGCTACAATTGGATACGTTTCGATTACCGCTAACTACTTTAAGGACAAGTCCAACCCACAGGCTTGGAAAGACTGGTGGAAGAACCCCGAAAACGTTGACTTGTATCAATTTATGGGTAAAGACAATGTGCCATTCCACACGGTTGTTTTCCCAGCTACCCAAATCGGTACTAAGGATACGTGGACCAAGTTGCACCATCTTAATACCACTGAATACTTGCAATACGAGGACGGTAAGTTCTCCAAGTCCAGAGGTGTGGGTGTGTTCGGAAACAATGCCAAAGACACCGGAATTTCCCCATCCGTTTGGAGATACTACTTGGCCTCTGTGCGTCCAGAGACTTCCGACTCTCATTTCTCTTGGAAGGAGTTTGTTACCAAGAACAACTCGGAGTTGTTGGCTAACTTGGGTAACCTCGTTAACAGATTGGTTAAGTTTGCTAACGCAAAGTACCATGGAGTTATTCCCCAATATTCTGTCAAGAACATTCCTAACTACGACTCCTTCGTCAATGACGTGAATACCTTGTTGGCCTCTTACAATGAGAACATGGAAGCCGTCAACTTGAGACGTGGTCTTGAGATTGCCATGGCCATCTCTTCTCGTGGTAACTCCTTCTTGCAAGATAACAAGTTGGACAACAACCTTTTCACCAATTCTCCTGATGTTTCCGATGCTGTTGTTGCCGTTGGTTTGAACTTGATCTACTTGGTCTCGGCTGTGATCTCTCCATTCATGCCAGAGACCAGAATGCAGATCTGTGAGGTTTTAAATGCACCTCCTTTGTCTATCACGGACAAACTTGAATTTGTCTTGGAATCTGGTCACAACATTGGCAAAGCCCAATACTTGTTCCAGAGAATTGACGAGAAGAGGATCGATGAGTGGAAGGCTTTGTATGGGGGGAAGCAACAGAAGTAAACATGTAGATATGATTTAGCGTACATTAAAAATGAAATGAACTTGTAATATTTTACTTGCTTATAATCAGCGGAGATGAATATCCGTCGTCGTCATCGTCGTCTATCACCAACTGCTCCACATCTTCAGGACTTAGCTTCAAATTCTGACTCTCCCACGAATCAATCCTAGAGCCGACATCGACATCTCCACCAGTAAGAGCCCGGATGATATTAAGCTTGATATCCTTGGGCTGTTCACTAAATTTGATATGCTCTCTTTCGAATGCTGGCACATCAGGAGTATGTCCAATACTTTGGCCAACTCTAACAAGAGTTTCAACACAAACATTGGAGTTGTTCAATAAATCGGAATCGAAAACAAACGAGCTCTTTTGAAAAAGGAGCAAGATCGTCGAACCCCCGAACTTGAAATACCCGATTTCGTCTCCTCGTTTCACTTCTTGTCCTTCTTTTACGGTAATGACAGTCGATCCTACCATCATCGCTCCCACTGCAACCATCACAACAGTGCCGAATGCTTCAGTTTCGATCGGCACAATCACACGCACATTTTCTCCATATACATCGAGGTCAGACCGGATGGCCATTGGATTGACCGTATAGTACTCTCCCTCGATATACTTGAGCGGGCCAATTCTACCAGACACCGGGGAATGAAATCTGTGATAATCTTGGGGAGCAAGCCGAAATATACCCACACAACAGTCATTGGCACTATACAACTCGGTTTTCTCTAGGCTGTGAAAGTTCCCGTTGAATAGTTTGGCTATGGTAAAGTTTCTTCCTTTGATCCATAGTTCTGTGGCTTGATTGACAGTAGCAAATGTCGTACACCGACAGTCTGCAGGGGATACGGCTATTCTCTCCTCTTCAACAGCTTCAATTGGTCTGGCATTGGGCTTGAGTTCCCTGTAGAAAAAATCATTGAATGTTTTGAACTTCAGAGGATCGCTGATCAAAAAATCCCTCAAGTCCAACTTGTGAAATTGTATGAATGCAGGTATGTCACGAGCAGACGAGGGATGGTCAAACTTAATTCCTTGCTTGATGCTTAGCTTGCGCAATAGCAGTCGAATTCTTTTCGTCTTTGCTTTGTCTAACCCCTTGTATAAAAGACGGATTCCCAACCGCACTGTTATACTCATCTTCTCCTCTAAAATCAAACCCGTAGACCTATCTTGAACAAGGATGTTTGCAGAATTACTTCCCAATTTATACTTGCCGTAGGTAAGTTTGATAAGCACTTTAGAAAACCACCTTCTTGATGCTAGTTGAGGGGTGACAAATGAAGAAACAAGCAACTTGTTCACAATTGACCAATCTTTAGATGCACAGGTCGCAAAATGACTGATGATATCCAAATCATCTCTTTTGGAAAAACGAGCCTTTTGACAAATTGGACATCTTTCAATCTCGAAAATTTTGGTCTCCAGCTCGTGATTTTCTTTCAAAACATGATCCTCCAAACAGGCTATGATTTCCTCATGGGTCATTCTATCTCCGCCCCAACCAGATTTTCCAAGAGATGTAAAAAACAGGTTCACCAAATCATCACTTGCGGTAGACCCAAGAGTATCTAGAAATGAGATGAGCTCGATGTAATCCATCAGGCCCGACTCATCATATTGCTCGAGTAAACTCTTCCAGAAATCTTTTCTCAATATTTCATAAGGAAAATACCTTGCTCTAATCTTCAAAGTACTCGAGTGTAATTTTGACATCTTCGAATCTTTAAGGTCAAGAGATAAATTCAATGTCTTGAACAAGGAAGTGTCGACATAGGAAATAGACGTTTTTCTTCTAATGAATTTTTTTCTCCTGGTCTTCACAAGATTTCCGTCCTCGGCTATTTGAATTGCTGGGTTACCTGAGGAAGGATTAGAAGCTAACGAAGTTTTGGAGTTGTTGACTTGCAGTGCTGGTATGCTCTGTAAACTGGCATCCGAATTGGTTTCTTCCGCCATTTCTTCGTCTTCCACTGCCGAATTATCTTCGATGGTAACGCAAGGATGAATATTAAGCATATCTTTGGATTCAGTCTTTTGCTTAGTCGCAGCAGAATCCAGTACAATATCAACGAGCTCATTCATGGGAATTGTCACATCTGCCACTTGATCATGGAAAGAAAAGTGGTCTTTATCCAAAACTGAAAACTGGATATTATAATTGAGCTCATGGTCCAAAATTTCAAATGACAACCGCTCGTTATAAATCGGGTTTAGATTATGACGCTTCCAACTGGTGCGGAAAGACTTCTTTCCGAACGTCACCACCACGAACGGGTCCATATCAAAGCTGGTCCGAGTGAAATTTTTAATTGGTGGAAGGTCTGAAGCACTAACAATTTCAAGAAACATGACTCCTTTCACTCCACGATGCCTGAACTCATAGTTGGAGTTCACGTTGATTCTTTTCTTCTTGAATAGTCTTTTCCGCTTACCCTCCTTTCCCTCCAATTTTGTAGCAGTACTGTACAAATTATCACTTACCTCCCCAGCATTTGACACAGAGGATCCAACAGACAGAACATCAGACTCCGGAAAGCCCAAACCTCCAACCTCTATCACTCGATCACCACATTTAGTGTGCTCTCCTTCTTGTATGCTACCAGGGGTTAGGGAAGACTGAGACGGGAGTTTCTTGGGTTTTAGAGGAGCCGTGAATGTGGACGCTTGCGAGTCTCTTCTTTGGATATCGTAGATTGATTCCAAATCAGATACTTCAGAGGCATCGCTCATTTGAAGCGCGGTGGGTAAATTGGTATAAAACCCCTGTTCATTAGGACTGTTTGAAATGGGAGAATCCTGAAACATGAGCGAATTAAGCCACTCGTCAAACTTCTCTTTGAGCTTTGTATCGGAGATGCTAAGTTCCTCCAAAGACACTTCTGTAGGCGGATTCACTCTCAAAATAGGTCTTGGAACATCAGAAGACTTCAGGTACGGAAGCTCATTCAGAGAAGCATTGGGTGTAGACAGATCCAGTAATTTTTCTGAACGCTTTCTCCTGAATGCCCTCTTCTTGTAGGACTCCAGCACAAGCTCGAACTGCAAAAGCAAAGACCCGGTAACATAGCCATGTTTTTCCTCAGGCAGGTAGAGTTTATACCATTGTGTGGGAGTCTTCATATCCACAGGATATTCTTTGAAGATCTCGGATACCCGAAGCCTGACCTCTCCCATATAGGCTCTCGATCTGCCAGAAATGTTGAATACCGATAACACGAGTAGGTCGGAGAAGTCACCAGGATTCAATGGAATCAAGAAATGCTCATCCCAGCTCGGGTTGGAAGTATCGAGTTTTCTCTTACATCGTTTTTTGAACGCGTTGAGCTGAGCCACTAGACTGGCATTGATTTGCTTGTAGGAGGACTGGGTGGCATCCAGACTATTCAAATCTGCAGCACGGTATGCATTAATACGTAGATATATATCAGCGGATTTTTTCTTAAACCGCATGATCACGTCTGTTGAAGTTTGATACTTCTTAAGGGTATATTAGTCGGGCAAGACTTGGGGCTGAGTACTCTATTTATTTCAGGAGGCAGTTATCTGTACATTTCAAAATGCGCGGATGATGCTATTTATGACATCACATTATTCTGGTAAGCTAGCCGCATGATTAAGTATAATGCTCGGGCAAACATTGTTACGCTTAACAAGTAAAAATTTTTCCTATTGTTCGAGGACTTAGTGTTATTCCGAAAGGGGAAAATTTGAGGCAAAGTAATTTCGCCAAGATCCCACTTTTATATGCTCAACATTCATACAAACCTCTATGTAGTCAACATATGCACAACCCGCTTCACACTCAACTTCTTAATGTCAGTATAGGTTTGGCCATTTCCGACAAACAAAATCGGCACTTTTGTGGCCATCACCATATTAATCATCACACCAACCAAATCACCCACAGTATCCACTTTTGAAATGATAAAAAAATCAAGTCCACGTTTGTTTCCAAATGCGTTGTTGAAGTTCACTGCCTGCTCCACAGAGTCTGTCCCCACCAAAGCTTCCCCAACCATGATGATCTTGTCTGGGTTTGCAGCATCTCCGAATTTTTTCAACGGGGCCATAAGCCTGGAGTTCGAGTGCGTTCTTCCGGCTGTATCAATAAGCACCACATCGTAGTTTTCACTCTTTGCATACGCAATGGCCAGTTTAGCTGTATTAACAACATGGTCACCAGCACCATAACCCTTCTCGAACAATTCAATTTTGGTTCCTTCATTCGAGGCATTTAGTCTGTTCAAGTTATTGACGTGGACCTTAAGCTGCTCAACCGCTCCGGACCGGAACGTGTCACATGCACATATAAGCACGTTCAAGTCATTCTGAAGGAACCAATATGCCAACTTGGCAAGATTAGTGGACTTTCCCACACCATTAACACCAACCACTGAGATCACGTACGCCCTATCACGAGACACCCGTTTGATATCGTACAAGAGATCCGTGGACACGTTTGGAGTCAATATCTTGGTCAACTCATCGGTCAATGCCTGCTTAAAAACAGGAATACTGACCTTGTTTGTTTTAAGTTGATTCTGGATTCTCTGGATGATCGTCTGCGCTGTAGGAGGTGCAATGTTTTTGGATATGAGTTGGTCGGTGAACTTCTTGCACACCTCTTGCATATCAGCAGAGCCACCAAAATATGACGAAAGTTTCGAAAGAAATCCGCCTTTAGACTCTTTGACTGAAGTTTCTGGCTCTTCTGTTTCATCACTATTGTCAAGAATATCATGGAGCTCATTGATAAGAACCAAGTCATTTTCTTTAGTGAAAGCCGAATCATCAACTGCTAAAGCAGGATCAAGGGGTGCATCCTCATTATATTTCCTGTCGTCCAGTGCAGAGTAGTCTAACGTTGCATCATTGGCCACTTCGTCCACTAACTCCCCATTCACCCACTTTCTCATCTTTTTAGACTTGGATTTCAGGTTTCCTCTCGCCGTTTCCACGTTAACACTTTCGGTGGACTCAGGAATCTCTTTTGAAGCACCCTTCGTTTCCGAGTTTTGAGGTTCCAATTTGATAAGGGCTTTGAACTGGAAATCAATAAGCTTCTCCATCTTCTCGTTATCCTCTCCATTCAACTTCTCATAGGTACGTAGCACATCCAAAAGTGAATGCTTGATCTTCTCGCTATCGAGTGTTGTAACCACGTCAAAATATATGGCAGCCCATAAGCTTTCTTTCTTCAAGCAGTAGAACCTCTTCTGCTGTCCACTGACGGTGTAGAAATCTTGCGAGAGCTCCGTACACGAGTCGTCCACGAGCTTGTAGATCAAATCATTGAAGGGAGAGATCTTAGTGTTCTGCTGGTATAATACTTTCCCAGAGCCCTGGAAAACTATGAGTGATTGAGACATGACGTTCAAGTTTAACAACTCCGTGATTTATCGATTTTTTCTACGTGGTTCCGCATAAGCTATACAGGACATAGATATGCGCTTCACAGGTGAAAATGACAGAGGACCACACCATGAAATCACAAAATTAAAATAATTAAAATAATTAAAATAATTAAAATAAGCTCCTTTAATTTCATTAAGTATTCAAGACATCACTTGAAAGCAAAAAGAACTGGAAAAATATCGTCACAGACAGGATTCGAACCTGCGCACGCAATGCGCAACACCTAGGCTGCTAAGTAGCAGGGTGTCGCCTTAACCACTCGGCCACTGTAACTATTTATTGAAATTCGAAAATATGTGTTATGGACCTACCCATTTTGACGAAGCCTAGGTGATTTTCGAATTGTCAATGAAACCCCCTCGAATCAGGGCTATAGGGCTCTATTTTTAAAGCTGGTAGTTTGTGCTCAAAGCTTTATATTTTTCAAGATGATAGTTTGAGCTCAATGTTTGATATTTTTCAAGAATTCTCTTGCAATTTCTTCATGATTCGTGGAAACTTGACTTGGCAGTCTTTGATGTACAAGATCTTTCGGTTGTTCGTCGTTATACATTTATTATTTATATAATGGATGTGCAAATTAAGAATTCATTCACTAATTAGTTGTGCTTGTTGAATTGCTGAAAGAATGTCACGTGATGAAGGTACAACGCGCCAAGTATCATTCCAGCGGGTGGACCGCAAAATAAGTGACATACGAAGCAAGAATCAAGCAAATGTCGTACTACCAGGGAGACCCCAACATGCAATTCTACCAGTCTAGTTACGGCAACTCGTTTCAACAGCCGGGGAACATGGATGCCACGAACTTAGGATCCATGAACTCGTCATTTGGAGGCGGATTCGACGTCTCCGGGGATATGAAGGACGGAGAGCTAACTCCAGGATTGTTGGCAGCGTTCGGAACTTCAGGATATCCTGGTGAACCCCCATTATTAGAGGAAATTGGTATAAACTTCAGTCACATAAAGAGTAAGACTTTGACGGTGTTGAATCCCTTCCAAAGAAGCATAAACCCAGATATAATGGCTGATTCCGATCTTGCAGGGCCAATTCTCTTCATATTGTTATTTGGTACTTTGCTACTATTGTCAGGAAAAGTCCAATTCGGCTATGTGTACGGAGTGGGCTTATTCGGGATCATTAGTTTGCACTACTTATTCAAGCTAATGAGCACCGAAGTGACAATTGATTTGATCAGATCGGCATCTATTTTGGGCTACTGCTTGTTGCCATTGGTGTTTATCTGTGCCCTTGGACTCGTGGTCTCCTTGGACTCTATGCTCGGATACATTTTGAGTGGCTTGGCTGTGTTCTGGTGTACTTACTCTGCATCAGGATTGTTTGTGACTGTTTTGAAGCTTCACAATGCTCGTCCACTCGTGGCCTATCCATTGTGCCTTTTCTACTTTGTGTTTGCATTGATGGCTATTTTTGTTGAAAATAAGTCTCTTTCAAAAAGCCTGAAATAAGGGCCAGTCGCACATTCAAGCGTCTTATAGCATGACGTCTATGCATTTCAGAAATGAATTGGACGTCTTTGTTTGAAGAAATCAAGCTTTTGACCAGAAGGACGTTAATGGCAGCCAAAAGCTGTCTTGGTTGATTGATCAACTATTTCACTTGCACAGTTCAAATAAGCTAGCTTTCCTCAAAGCAGCCCTATGAAATTAACTGTGTTTATGTAACATCCTTAAACTAATCAGTCACTGTCTAGGGTGTAGACTGGTCCATCTGACAGAATCAGCAGTATCGCGAAAGTAAAAGCTCACGCGATTTATATATACGACAATACTACAGACTCACACTAGAATGCATGCCATCCGAGGTTCTTGCAGTGGACACCGATATCTGGCATCGTTCAAGTATATAAGCCGGCCGAAATCCACCTCCTCGAAGCCTTTTTATGTCACAACCCCCATTTTTTATGTCAACGCCAAGCCCCATCTAGGGCACATATACTCCATGCTTCTAGGCGATACTAGAATTAGATGGGAGAAGTTGGCCGGAAAAAAGACTTTCTTTCTAACTGGAACAGATGAACATGGGCTCAAGATTCAATCGGCTGCAGAAGCCAAGACTATGCCTCCAAAGCGATTTGTTGATTTAGTTTCCCAGAACTTTAAAAGTTTGGCTAGCACCTTCAATGTTACCTACGACCGTTTCATCCGAACAACGGATCCAGACCACGAACGTGCTGTGAAATACCTTTGGAAATTGATGGTATCCAAGAACCTCATTTACAAGGGCTCTCATGCTGGATGGTACAGTATAAGTGACGAGGCATTCTACCCCGAGTCCCAGATTAGAGAAATACAGACCAAAGATGGCGCAAGCAAGAAAATTAGCATTGAAACTGGAAACGAAGTGGTCTACCACCAAGAAAAGAACTACTTCTTCAGACTCTCGCAATACCAAAACAAATTGATCGCCTTCTTAGAGTCAAACCCTGACTTTGTCACTCCGCACTCAAAGTATCAAGAGCTTCTCCAAAGTCTCAAAACTTCCAAATTGGAAGATTTGTCTGTCTCTAGGCCTTCCTCAAGATTGACGTGGGGTATAGAAGTCCCCGGGGATAAAACACAGAACATTTACGTGTGGTTTGATGCTCTCACCAATTACTTGACTGCCGCCTCGTACCCCAAAATGCCTGTAAATGGATCTATATGGCCATGTGATACTCATATTGTGGGCAAAGACATCATGCGGTTTCACTGCATTTATTGGCCTATCTTTCTTATGGCTGCAAAACTTCCTCTTCCAAAGCAAGTGCTTGTTCATTCACACTGGTTAAGTGAAGGAGTGAAAATGAGCAAAAGTCTTGGCAATGTTGTGGAACCAATTGCGTTATCTGAGGTGTACGGCACGGACCCTACGAGATTCTATCTCATGCAAAACGCGAGCATCACCAATGACTGCAAATTCTCCGATAATGAATTGGGGCAACTTCATATGCAGCTCGTCAACAAATGGGCCAATATGAGCTCTCGTGTTACTGGGTTCAACCTTAAAGGTGCGGTTCAGAGCTCCAGTCAGTTCACCGATAGAGACGAAGTTCACCAACTATTTGAAGAGATATCAGTGTCTACTCAAAACCTTACTGAATTGCTGGATGCGCTTCGAACCAGTATTGACACTTTATATCCTGATATGGAAAAGCACATGAATGGCTACGGCCAGCTGAGAGCTCTTCTGAGGTGGTGGGAAACGGTGGAACTTGCAAATGAGTTTTTCCAGCACTGTGAGCCCTGGAAGGTGCAGAAAATGGCCCAAGACGAGTGTGCCAGTGAAGCTTCTCGGGCCAAATCTCAAAAATTGTTGAACTACATTACCTTTACTTTCGCCGAAGCCGGAAGAGTGCTGTCTATATGTGCTCTTCCATTCATGCCGGAGTTGGCACAGAAGTTTTTGACTCGCTGGAGTGTTCTACCGGCAAACATGAAAGCTTCAAATTGCCGTTTTGGAGCCGATCAAGGCTATGGAAACATAGACAAGAATAGCTCAGGGAAGCTTATGAACAAGGTGAAAAAGTAGCTCTTGAACTACTGCCAGACTCCCGCCTGTGAATAGATATAATTGCCCAAAATAGAAGAATATATCCTACTTCATTACCAGAAGTGTTAGGCACTACCTAGACAGTCGAATGTATAGATAGTATCTATAACTTTAATATAAGATCTATAATTCTTTGGCGCTACTTAGATTATATATTTCATGTGTGGATACTCCATGAGCACGTGATCGTTCTCACGTGTCTAGAGACTCGCTCATGTTTCGCACGCGTGTAGCCAGCGGCCCAGATTTTTCCAACTCCACTTAAACCCATACATCATTCTTCCAATCGTTCTTTCATACAATAGAGAAAAGTACCTCTCAATGGCCAGAAGAAGCAGGCGTCATAATTTGGTCGACGATGACGATGCCATCGACGAAGATCCTCAAGGCAGCCCCCCAACTAGTGTAAGACGTTCAAGGCGACAAGTATCTACCATTGATGAATCTGATGGCATTGAGGATTCCGGCTCAGATGAAGATGGACAAAAAGAGTCCAAAGATGACTCTGATGCGGATAATTCTGAGGCAGAAGCTCCGGTCGATGACTACGAAGAGCCTGCGTCGGGCTCTGAAAGTGAAGAGATCATGCCCAAGAAAAGACGCAGATTAACTAGAAACCTGGGGCGTGGTGGGGAAGACTCTGACTTTAAAGAAGAAAACTCCTCGAACATGGGTGATGACGACCCATTGAGTGATAACGAATCGGAAGATGGGTACCTCAACAGTCTACGAAGCACGCAGGATAAGTACTTTGTTGCCACTGATGATGAGGACAATTCCTACAAGATAGGTGCCAACCGCCGCAGATCTAGGGCCCGGAAATCTAGGTCAAGGGTCCGCTCCTCGGAGACGAGAAGACGTCCTAATGGAAAAGCGTCTAAGGATGAAGATGATGATGAGGCCCCAGATGATAGCTTACACCAGGAGCTTCAGGATTTATACGACTCGTCTCCGGAAACAAGCCCAATGAGGCACAAGCTTCGAGAAAGGGAGAAGAAAATTGACTATACTCTTCCCTCTTTGATTACAAATGACACAGAGCTATACCGGCAACAAGGCCCTCCTCTGCTGTTCCGTCCTCGTGGCCGCAAGCAGGTCGGAAGCAATTCGGACATTCGTCACCTACTATTCCCAACTGCAGGTCCTTTTGGTGGCAGCGATGTGATATCCATTTTCGGGGAAAATGTTCCTCCCGGAGGCATCCCTATTCCTGGAATGACCCATGCTCCAAACTTGAACAACGACTCCGACTCTTCAGATGATGAATTTCAACTTAATACAGAAGCTGCTCCAACAGAAGGTTCCTCGAACATGGCTGCGTTAGGAGTACCAAATCCAACTGCGGTTCCTGGTATAGCTGCGAATGGAAGCTTGGTCAACAACACTAACATTCGTGGAGCAGAGGCCGTTGGTAAGAAAAAGAACAACCTCAGTGACACTGATCCCTTGGGCGTGGACATGAACATAGATTTTAATTCCGTGGGTGGGCTTGATAACTACATTGACCAGCTTAAGGAAATGGTTGCCTTGCCACTTCTTTATCCAGAGTTGTATCAAAACTTCTCCATCACCCCTCCACGTGGAGTCTTATTCCATGGTCCCCCAGGTACTGGTAAGACACTTATGGCCCGTGCTTTGGCTGCCAGCTGCTCCACTCCGTCCCGGAAGATTACCTTTTTTATGAGAAAAGGTGCTGATTGTTTAAGTAAGTGGGTGGGTGAAGCTGAGAGACAATTACGTTTACTTTTCGAAGAAGCTAAAAATCAGCAACCCTCGATTATATTTTTCGATGAGATTGATGGGTTGGCACCTGTGAGATCTTCCAAGCAAGAACAGATTCACGCCAGTATTGTCTCTACATTGCTTGCTTTAATGGATGGTATGGACAATAGGGGGCAAGTCATTGTTATTGGTGCTACGAACCGGCCTGATTCTGTGGACCCTGCTTTGAGAAGACCAGGAAGATTCGACCGTGAGTTTTACTTTCCACTTCCGGACATCGACGCGAGAAAACAAATTTTGAAAATCCACACTGGCAAATGGACTCCACCTTTATCAAATTCTTTTATTGATAGTATTGCAGGCTTGACGAAGGGCTATGGTGGTGCAGATCTTAGAGCTCTCTGCACCGAGGCTGCGCTTAACTCTATTCAGAGAAAGTATCCTCAAATCTATGCATCAAGCGAAAAATTGAAAGTCAAACCTTCCAAGGTTAAAGTTGTGGCAAAGGATTTTATGCGTGCTCTTGAGAAAATCGTGCCTTCGAGTGCAAGATCCACATCTTCTGGCTCAGCTCCAATTCCAGATAGATTGCAGCCATTACTTATGTCATCTTTAGAACACATTTCGCAAAGGCTCAATCACTTGTTGCCTGGCTCCATAAGGAAGTTCGAGAAAAAGAAGCTCACAAATCTCGAGGAGGCGAAATTTTTTGATCCTACCATTAAAGATGAAGATGGCGGTTTTTCCAAGCATGAACTTTTGAAAAACTTGGAAAACTCCCGAACTTGCAAACCACATTTGCTCGTTTGTGGAGACCGTGGCGCCGGTCAGCAATACATCGGTTCTGCAGTGCTCAACCTCTTGGAGGGGTTTCTGGTCCAGAACCTCGATCTTGCCACAATGTTTGGAGACGTCACCAGAACCCCCGAGCTGTGTATTGTCCAAACTTTCATTGAAGCGAGAAGACACCAACCTTCAATTATTTTTATCCCTAATATAGACACCTGGTTCGAGGTCATGTCTTTTTCAGCAAGGGCGACTTTAACAGGAATGTTGCGGAATCTAAAGAGTGACGAAAGAGTCTTACTTTTCGGCATTGCAGAGCTGCATTATGAGAACCTTGATCCTGGACTAAAGCAACTCTTCGGTGTCTCAGATTCAAGCAACAACGTGGCATTGCAAAATCCCAATAGTGAAGCACGCCAGTTATTCTTTTCAACTGTCAAAGATGCCCTTGCTATGAAACCTTTTGAGTTTATAAACGATTTAGAAAATCGGCCCAAAAGAAAATTAAAGCAGCTCAAAGTTATTGCTTCAGATGCAGCACCGGATGCCAGTCTTTCGAAGAAGAGACTCAAGCAACAAGAGTACCAAGATACTAAATTGAAGAACATTTTGAAGTTGAAGCTAGCGGGAATTATGGACCTTTTCAAAATTAGATATAAGAGGTTCAAGAAGCCTCTAATTGACCATGTCTATCTTCATCACTTATTTGATCCTTCCGTCTTGGAAAACGCCGCCATACCATATGAGGTGCTTTATACCAAAGCTGATGAGCCGCCTCATACGAACATGCTTAAAGAGCTTTCAACTGGAAAATTCTTCTATAACATGGAATTAGATACGGTGGAAGAAAGAATCTGGAATGGTTTTTACTCGGAAGCTAAACAATTCATCAAAGATATCCGGATGATCGTCAAGGATTCAATAATGTCTGGGGATAGAGACCGCATCTTGAAGGCCAACGAAATGTTGACAAACGCTCAGTTTGGTATTGAAGACTTCAACAACCCTCAATTTGCCAAGTCTTGCAAGGAGATGAGAGATAGAGAAGTTGTGAAGCAGGAAAAATTATTGCAAGACCATAAGCGCTTGCAAGCTGAATTTGAAAAGAAGCAAAAAGAACTTCTTGCTCAAGAAGAGGCTCAAGAGGCCGAAGAGCTTAATGGGCAAGCTTCAGCGGGCGAGGATATGACAATTGATCCTGATGAAGCGACAAAGGGAACGACAGATCCAAATGGGGATGTCCCCGCGGGCGAGGCAAATGGTACAGCTGCCACACATGAATCTGGTCTGGAGTCCTATGGTAAAAAGGGTTTTGACGGTCCAGTCAACTCACTGACAAACGTCGACAACGAAGATGAAAAGAAAGAGACAGAAGCAATAGAAGGTGCAACGACTGCCTCACAAGACCCACATAGTAAGGCTAAGAACAATGACAATCATGGTGTTTTGGTGGCAGACGTGAGCGCGGTTGAAGATGAGGTACCTGATCTGCTGTCGAGTGAGTCAGAGATTGAGGAAGGATTTTCGATTGACTTTGAAAAACAGATGGTCTTGCCTACTTCTTCCATACAGCAATTGTTTGAGAAGGACATGGTGGACGCCACGTCTGGTTTCACTGTGGAACAACTAGAGCATTTCGCTGCCAAGCTTATGGATATTGTTTGGGAGGATCGAGCCAAGTGGGACAAATCCGAAACCGTTCAAAGGTTGGCGAAAGTCACTGAAGATGTGGCAATGCATACAAATATTGTCTAAGTATTTCATTTTATTATATAAGATACAGCGTGACGTCGGGCTACCAAGTTAGTACTAGTGTTGAGTAACATTTTCCATAGGATCAACTTTTCCGGCAACAAATTTCACATATGGTGAAACGCTAGTACGGCTGATTAACCAAGGTTGAATACTTGTCATTTTTCCTTTTCAAAAGGCCCTCCAATAATGTTCAATCCTCAGCACTTCCATCCCGTGGTCTATAACTAATATTTTGTTCTTCCAATTCACTGATGATATGGGGTGGCAATTTTCCGTTCACCTTCACGGCGTAAATCCCATGGACAAAGGAATCTATACGAAGCCACCTAGCCACCCAAGAGGCTTTGTTGTCGTCTCCAAGAGCCACCAAGCCTTCGAAAGATGGTGATGTACAATCTTGGATCTGGCCGTCCTCATTGTCTGCGTAATGTAAAACGGACTCACAGTTAGGGCATCCCTTTTCAAAAAAAGATCTGTAAGGCTGTATTATGCCACAGAGCATGCATGCTCTCTCTGTTTTGGTCGACATGTCTATGCGGTGAGCTAGTCTTGACCGAAGCTGAAATTTACACTGTCTCGGTCACGTGATGCACCAAAGTTGGAAGCGAGATGCTGGATAAGCCAAGGATTCAAGAATACAGTTTCATTGTAGTTCATTCAATTTTTTATTTTGGCTTGAATACGTTCATTAGTCACTTCGGATTGTTTTCAGGAGAGAAAAATTAAATTTTTACCACAAGTGGTTTTTTTGAAGTCGTTTGGCTTAATTCACAAGTTTCATGAAACTCAACTGCACTTCCGACATATTGATTTATTTCTATTAATTTTGTTCAACCATGATTATTATTCACTTTAAATAAACACTTATTTTTTCAAAACAAATTTTAATTACATACTAGGCTTGATCAAAAATAGAAACACTTCATCTTGTCTAGTTGTATCATTTCATTTCACTTGGACAAGCGTGAGGCACCGCACCGCATGTTGAACACCTCATTTTAACTGCATCTCGCAGTTGGTGCAGTAACATACATCCCCACTTGAGCCATAATGAACCATGGTGCTATAGCCATGAGAGGCTGGCGCTCAAATAGAAGCCTACTATCCTTACAAAATACATTAAGGAATCACAAAAGAGGCTTTGCTACTGACCCAGCGTCTCTAATCAATACTATGACCGAGACCTTGCAAAGTGTACATGCCTACACTAATCTCCCTTGGTATGCGTTGATACCAATGACAACCATAGCATTAAGGACTTCATGGACTTTACCGCTCGCTATATTACAGAGATTGAGATTACAGAAGCAAAACTCGCTTCGTCCGATCATAGCAGCGACGGGACCCGTTTTAAGATTAAATCTCGCCAGAAAAGCTACTAAATCCACACAGGCCAAGGATGAATCGGTCCATGCATTGACAAGTC
This sequence comes from Metschnikowia mauinuiana, assembly GCA_002374555.1. Lineage (NCBI taxonomy): Eukaryota > Fungi > Ascomycota > Pichiomycetes > Serinales > Metschnikowiaceae > Metschnikowia > Metschnikowia mauinuiana. The sequence goes on along the minus strand of NKZY01000755.1, from coordinate 96,589 downwards.
CTTTTAAGAACATGAAATATGATGAAATTATGGTGCTTTCGGCGAAAGAGGTCCGCAAGCGCCAGAAAAAGCTTTTCAAGAGCCATAATGTCCAACTCTATAAAAATCTCCTATTACCTGCTGCCCAGATCCCTTTATGGGTGTGCATGTCCATGACATTCAGAAACTTGAGCGGTTGGTCCACATGGGATGCAACGTCCAATAGACCGCTCGATTTGTCGTTGTACAACGAAGGAATCTTATGGTTTACTGATTTAACAACGTTAGACCTGCTTCACATCTTTCCCTTGGCCATTGGTATCGTTTCCTTAATCAACGTTGAATGGACCTTCAAAACATTCTCTTTGTTGAAAACTTCCAATAGAAGGAAAGCGTTCAGACCTACAATCACCGATTCCATGGCAAATGTGTCCCGCATGGCAATTGTCTTTTTGATGGCAATTTCGTTGCACGCTCCTACTGCGCTTACATTGTACTGGCTCACATCACAGCTTTACTCATTGGTACAAAACGTTATTCTTGATTTGTTGTTACCAATTAGCTTTACTCCCAACAAACGTTTGGACTACAAGCCGCAGAAAAATGGAAATGCAGTCGGCGTGTTGAACGTCAACAAGTAACACTGTATATAGAAACCATAGCCATGGTTATAGTGGTAAAACAAATACCGTTTTGATTAGGACCATTTCATGAGTCTCCTCCAAATTCCCTGTAATCTCTACATTCAAGACCTTATATGGGTCACGTGCTCGCATTCGATGCACCCCACACTAGTGAGAGTTGTACCTCCTAAAAGACTTGTTTGCTATGAGCAGCATTGATCTCATCTTGAGAGCAGACGAAGAGCTATACGCTTTGATAACAAAAGAATTTTCCGATCAAAGTTCAAAGAAATACAATAACGACCAGTTCACATTGTTGCAACTAGATGAGTGGAGATCAAGAGACCTCCCGAAGTTATTGAAATCCAGAGAGCATCCATACCTTACAAAAGATGAATTGAAGCTACTTATGGACTGGAAATTAGCCAAAGGAAAATTCCGGCCTACGCTTCCCAAGCTCATCAATTCAAACGATGCCACTTCCGTCGAAGAGATTACGAAGGCAGGAATCGAACTCTTCTTAGATGGAGTAAAGACGCTTGGTGCATGTGACTGGAAATCCATTGAATACTCTCAGTATCAAACAGTAGTCAAGTCGTCTTTAAAAGAGCTTTGTAAATTGAGGGGGGTTGGACCTGCAACCGCCAGTTTGATTCTATCATTACTTTGCGAAGTTTCCAGTTTTGCACCGCCGTTCTTTAGTGATGAAGCCTTTATGTACTTTATCAAAGATGCTTTACTTCCTCTGCAGCCTATAAAGTACAATGTGAGGGAATATGTGGATGAGTATGTTTCTGTTATATTGGGGGTTTTGAAAATGCTGGACTCTCCTGCGACTGCTCAGGCACTTGAACGGGGTGCTTGGTCTTTGAAAACATACGAGATCTATCGCATTGATAGACTTGCGGATGTCAAAATGCCTTTCGATGTCGATGAGTCAACTTTAAATCGATTCTCAGATGCCCAGAAATTTTTAGACCTAGCTCAAGAATCGACTGGCTCGGATCGAATGGCAGCAAAACATTCTAAGGCATCTAAACGGTCAGTTCAATCATCAACAAAAGATTCATCGAAGAAACCTAAACTTGAGAAGTCAGAGTGATCTTTTGGTCATAACTTCATGCGAATGCGAATCTTCATAAACAATTATGAATTAAATCAACTCGACACGGGCCTGATGGTAACTAAAGCTCTATGTAGTCTCTCTCATAATTTACCAACTTGAAGGGCTCCTCCATCCGTGAAAGTGTGCGGATGTTTTCACCAACTTTGTTCACCATTGCTTGCAATTTGGACTCATCATGTAGTCCTAACAGCTTCGAGATTGCTTTATTGATATGATCGGCTAAGAGTTCCGTGTCGGCTTCAAAATTGTCAATTAGGGCTTTCGCCTCTGGCAAATCACCCAATTCGTCACGGTTCTTCAAAAGCAAAACTCCTGCCAATTCACCGATTAAAGAACTTAATCGGGTATCGGATTGGGTCTTGTTCAAGAGTCTTTTTGAGCACTCGAAAACCTCCTCTTGTAATGTGACGTCATTACCAAAAGAGTCGTTTTGAAGTTTCATCTTTACAAGTTTGATCAAGTTCGAAAGTTCTAGCTCAAACTGAAAGTTTTCTTTCCCGGACAAAGAAATAAATTCCTGATTTATGACTTCCATTGCTCGGATAAAGTCATGGTTGAGAATAAAATGCCTCAAGCGCTGCCTGCTTTTCGCAGATGATAACTCAACTATGGATGGCTTCTCATTCCTGGCAGCTGAATCATCGTTCTCCCATGGGTGAATTGAATCTCTGTTACCTTCGAGTTCCAGTAAATCGGCTTTCAAAGCTTCGAATGAATCCATGTACACCTCTTGTACCAAGTACCCTTTGATCAATTGGTTGAGTACATCAGGATTGTTATTGATATTGCATACAGACTCTTCAAATTTCTTTCCACCGAGAGTCTCTGAGGCACCATCTTCAAAAGAAATGTTTTTAATCTCCTCTGAAACCGAGGTCAGGAGAATAGAGCGTTGCTCATCCTTAAGAGTTTTCACATATCCATCAATATTAAACTGGAAAGGCTTCAACCCGAAGTTGGTTGTAATTTTAGACTCCGGGGGTTCACCTTCCTCAATACTTTCAAGTAGGTCTGAAAGCTGAAACCCAATTATAGGAAACAAGGACGTCCCTTCTTCACGCGAATCAAAAATTGAATCCTTATACTTATTTGATGATACGATCTCCTCATCAGATATAGACTTCACTAAAATTCCGTTGAGAGTAATGAACAACGTTTTGGAAATGAAGTTGACACCAAAGCCCACAATGTCAGACTTGAAAAATTTCTTCCCGGAAGCACCCGATTTAGAATGCATGTTGAACGGAGCATCTATATCAAGTTTGCTGGTCTCTGCGTCATTTTGATTATGCCGGTTGAGTTGGGAGATTCTTCGATTCAAATTGAGAGATGAGCTTCGGTAGGTATTATCTCCAGTCTTCATGGACGCATAAGAACAAGAATTATTGAAACTAATCGCAAGACTCCCCTCTAAAGAAACTCCAGGCTCTGCGCCTAAAAAGGTTAGGGTTTCTTCATCTAATTTGTTTTCTGTAGTTGATGATTCGTTTTGCGATAACTTATGGAGAAGACTCCTTAAGTCGATGCTCAGCGAAGAAGCTGACAGCGAGCCTGCGCTCAATGGTATCTTGTCAAACTTGATAAAACGCTTGATGAAACCCATGTTAAATAGCAAAGAAGAACCTGATGAAAGGGAAGAGTCGTTTGCATAGATAATGGGGCGAAAGAGTGTACTCAGGGAAGCAGTTTGCTCGATCATGACTTCATAGTAGAAAACCCCAGCAGAGCTAGGTATTTCGGTATTCGATATGAAGTTGTAAAAGCGCTTCTTTCTTGGCGTAAAATTTAGGTCAACCGCATCTTTTTGCAACTTAAGCCGGAGAATTGAAAGCCCATCTTCGAAGGATGGTTCTAAACCAAAGCCGCTTTCTAGTAGCTGCAAATCTTTGCCTGTCCATAATGGACACCAGTATATAGGCAAGCGGAATAAGTAGGTGTAGCTTTTGTCATGCATCAAGTAGGGACTGTAAAAGTATTTATGTTCCCTATTCTTCTTTATCCAGGCAAACAAAGCATTCAAAGGCAAGTTTGATAAGACTTTCAGCTTTTCACTTGAGGTTAGATTATGAAAAGTAAATTCCCCATAGTTCTTGATGTCAAAGACCGATTTTGCCGACGATTTGGCAGGCGCAGCCATGGATTGTGGGTATCCCCACACTTCCGCATTAATACCGGCAGCAGGACCAGTGGGCGAAACAGACGTATTTTCTTGCAAGACGTTCAAGTAATTATCAATATGCTCTGCAGCAGCAAGATACTCTTCTGAACCGGCATTATCGGCGAATAATCTAGAATGGAAGATCTCGTACAACTCGAATAGATATGAGTCAGATAAGGATTTCGGGGGCGAATTACCCAACACGCCAATGACGGAAAGCTTCTGAGTTAACTTTTTCTTTATGATCTCATCGACCACCGGGTCATTGCTGAAGCAATTGGCCGGATAAGATAAGTCGTGGGGCAGGCGGAGGGTGTAGCCCGAGGACAGGGGGCAAAACTGATTGGACCGGGCAAGCTCCGGATCGGCCCAGTAGAGGTCTTGCTGGAGTTCGAGTCCATAGCAAGTGTTCAAAAGATAAGGCGGAATGACATATATGGAGTCCAAACTTAACATATTAGGTGTGGAGACAGGTCACAATACGTGGGGCTGCGAATACCTTGTGTTTGTTAGCCATGTGCAGCACTACCGATTCACGGATCGGAGCGAAGAATTAAGAGGGACTGCAAAATTTTGAACAAAGTTTGATTTCTCATTTTATTGGCTTTATACGAATCTTGATACCGATGATTAGTTCATAAGAAAAAAAAAAAAAAATCAATCGAGAAGTATTTTCTGATGTTTTCATGAAGAAGCCGGAGATTTATTATGGAGTCTTGTTTAGGGGAACTTCGCGATGATCCTAATCTTCTCGCGCATTGGAATCTTAGTTCTATCGTGCCTACAATCAAACGATCAACATGACTGACGCCATTTTGACACAAGTATATGAAGCCGTGCCAAATATATCACTCACCATGATATCGCAAGGAGCGGAGGCGCTCGTGCTCGCTACTGAGACACATCCATACCGTGACAGCCAGGGAAGCTACATCGTCAAGTTCAGGCCGAAAAAGCCTTACAGACACCCGAAAATCGATGCCCTTATAACTAAGTCACGGACCGTTGGCGAGGCTAAATTCATGGCCAAATTGGCCAGGCTTGGTATTCCTGCGCCTAGTTTGATCTCTCTAGATGCTAAGAATGGAGTGATTTGGATGGATAAGATTGGCTCCTCTTTGGAAGACGGGTCTGTCTCCTCGTTAAAGAACTACTTGTGGCTCTTGGAGAAGACCAAAGGCGACTGCCTTGGTGATAAAGTGCAAGAGTTGTGTAAAAAGACTGGTGAGGTGATTGGCCAGCTCCACATGAATGATATGATCCATGGCGACCTAACCACCTCCAATCTTCTCTTGCAAAATGATGAGGCTTATTTGATCGACTTCGGACTTTCTTCTTACTCCAACTTGCCAGAGGATAAGGCAGTGGATCTCTATGTGCTAGAAAGAGCTGTTTCAAGTACCCATTCGGATTATGCAGAGCAGTATAATTCATGGCTTCTAGAGGGATACCAGACTTACGTCGCTAAGCACAAAAACAATGGCAAGAACAAATGCAAAGAAACAATAAAGAAGCTAGAAGACGTTAGATTGAGGGGAAGAAAACGTTCCATGTTGGGTTAAGCCGAATGAGTAATACTAGCATTTATTTCAGCATATAAATATACAGGATCTTGGCGCATAGCTTATAAACTAGCCATTCTCGCCAATTCTTCATCTATTCTAATTTATCCACGATTCCGCTTGCATTCGAATGTACAGGTTCTCTTGTATTTTTCCTCCTGGGCCACATCGATGGTAGTTTGACCACCTGGAACCGTGGTTCTATGCAGCGGTCTGTAAACCACGACCTGAGCTTATTCTCTATCAATTCGGATATTTTCGGAACATCTTGTAGTTTAGCTCTGGAGCCGATCAACGACTTTATTTGGAATTCGAGCCTGTAATCAGGAGAAAACGAAAACATCAATGCAGTACCACTATCTTTTTTCAGACCAGTGTCGGCACCAGCATCAACCCCAGAATCAGAGCGGCCATCTTTAGGACTGCTGGTGCTTGCGTCGTGTTTGTTGCTCTCGGCACAATATTCTGTGTCATTTGTATTAACCAAAGAAACAGTCAAGCAGGAAGAAAACCTGACCATTGAAACTGCCAACAGAACAGGCAAGGATGCAGTCAATGGCCTTGGGTGATTCAACAAAAGACGAGTTTCAATCCCGAGCGTTATTGTATCGGATAAATCCACATCAATCTTGGCTTCCAAGCGGCCCGAATTATCGGCACTATGTTTGATTCTGCAATTCGAAAAGATTGGAAAGTCATCCCCAATATCGATCTCGGTGAGTTTAATTTTATCCAAGTAATCGGGCAAATTCAGGTGTTCCAAATAATCGCTCAAGGAATGGTAAATATTGTCTGAAAGTAATGCCTCAATACGAAGCTGAGAGATAGTTTGGGCCACTAATACATTAAACCAGTCCAAACTCTCTGGCTTATGGTTATCAACATCGTAGTATGTCTTTTCCAAGATGGTTTCAAGAATCGAGTGGCCGAGAAGGTTATCAGAGTCATCGCTTTTTGAAAGCATTTCATTTGTCTTCTCCCGCTTGACGATAACGTTTGCAGCATCCCTCTTGACGTTTTTCTTGGGTTCTGACGACGTCGATTCGGAAAACACGAAGAACTTGAGGAAGATCAACAAGAGAATCACCACACTCAATTGCCCCGATATTAGTCCTTGAGTAAAGCTCCAGCCATTCCCACTAACTATGATTCTAGAATCTCCACCAGAACTATGTTGGTAATTTGAGGAACGCTCTTGTTGACTGATATAATCTAGATGCTCGTTGGGGTACTTCATTTTGGATATAGGATCGGATGCCTGGTCAGGGCTTAACCAGTACGCGTCTGGTATTTGTTCATGCGAGACCTGGTTTTCATCCTGGCGTGGGTGTGGAGTTTCCTCCCTCATTATTGAATGCCTAGAATAGAGAGACTCTTTTGGTTTCGGATGTGAGTGCTAGAATGAGAAACTGGCGAGTGCGGTATCGAGCTATGGTGAGAGCTAAATTGTGCGAAAGATAGTCAAGTCTATACGCAATATACGTATGTCTTGAGTATGATCTTTAGTAGAAATATCTTGAATATGTGAAGGTTTTTTTTTTAAGAAAATCTGAATGTGTAAATGGGAGTGGAATTGACTGCAGTATAAAAAGTGTGCTTGGCTTCAGTTAAGCTCGAGGAGGCTCAATAGGACCTTTTATTAGGAGCTTATACTGAGCGTTTCTCAGTGTGCATTCTTATGCAAGTTCTCCATTAAAATCCAAACATTGTTTAAGTCCATATGCTACCCATTTACAGCAAGTCATAATGTGTTAACCTTGTTCCAGGCAACGTACTGTATAAAAATGGCATAAAGCAGCTTTCGCTATTTCGTTATAGACAATCATTAATTTAGCCTTTCCAATTAATATTCGCCAGGTCTATTAACTAACTCTCAAGAATCTAATACTCCTTTTTCTTTTTCGGCTTCTTGGCTGTCTTGGGTGTCAAAATGACGCGTTTGGGTTGACTTTCGTTTTTCGTCTGGGTCAGTTCATTATCTAAACCTTCTTCAATCTTAGTAGATGCAGATGCTCCGGTTTGCGATCTGGTCAATGTCTTGTGCTCTTCGCTTGTAGAGTCTTCGTCATGAGAATCGTCTATGCCAATCCAGTCCTTGAGATTGCTCACAATTGAACGAATAGGCTTCTCGTTCTTATTGACAATGTACTTGGAAGCAAAATCTGTTACTGGACTCGAGCCCCTAGAACTGTTCTCATCATTGCCAAGAGAAAGACTGCTGTTGCTGGAATTTAAAGGATTCTCGCCCTTCTTCTTTCTCAAGTATTCCCTAACCTCAACGTACAAGTCCTTGGACACATTATTAAAGTTGTTTCTGTTCTTTGTCCAGTAAGTTCTAAAGTCATTGATATGCTTTTTGAATTCTAATTCGTTTTTCTTGAACCACGAAACATTCAATTCTTTTCTGGTAGCACCACGAGCAAAGTTTCTCATCAAGTACTTATCGTAATCTCTGATAATCTTCGTGATGATGTCTGAGGTTGAGATACCTTCGGTTCTTTGCGTGGTTAAAAACATGCCACGTTCCTTAATTGGCTTGTAGATGTCATCACTGCCTGCAGAAGCATATGGCAAGTCGTCATGAGCAACGTAATCAAGGCGGTGTTTTATCAAGAACTCTGCAGTGACACACCATGGGGCATTTTCAATGACTTCATCAACCCATTTGCAATGCTTCAAGGTCTCTATTCTATGCTTATCGGAGAGGACGGTAAGGCCCTTCTTTTTCTGGGTCTCCTTGTCGGATGGAATACCACAGACCAATGTCACGTTTTCAAACGATTTCTTGGCCTGCTCTAATTGACGCATATGTCCTAAATGGAACAAGTCAAACACACCATCAGCATATATTCTGATGGGGCGGTCGGTGGGAGGTAAGTTGAACTTGAACCCTGTGGGTCTGAACTTCCTCAAAGATTCAGGGAGGTCTTCATCCAATTCCTTTTCCCTCTTTAAAAACTTCTCGCGTTCTTCAAATTCAACCTTCTTCCTCCTCTTCTTTGCTGATTCGTCATCGGAATCATTTTCAGAGTCCCCGGATGATCCATTAGTGGACAAGGGAGATTCCGTTCTTTTTCTTTTTCTGAAAAGATTGCTAAGTTTCGGGGCAATGTTTTCCACAGAGAGCGTCCTCGCAAGAGGAGTGCCTGATTCAGAGGTCGCCGGTTCCATTGTGTCTGTGAATTATATTAGACGTGGGGCGAATCAAAAGCTGTCCGATATTTTTGTACTGGATTTTTATTACCAGAATCACGTGTGTCTCGCAATACCCCAAATGCAAAACTAAAGTTTCGGTGGTCATGTTGCTAAATACCATACGCGGCCCAGAAAAAAAAGGGTTAATAAATGGCGGCATCCAAGACCTTCTTATTTGTGCATCATGCCACTTTATTAGTGAGTCCGATAAATTACCAATATGCTATTTAGATCTGGCTTGGTAGACGAATTATCATTGCATGCGGCTCATGTTTTAGCGCGCTGCGGAATCCATGGTGAAGATCAGCTACCATGCACAGTGACGAAGTCTTTAACAAAATTAGGAGGTAGAAGGTTTGCTGGTGCTAAGATAAAAAAGGCCTTTCACAGAAACAAAGAAACAAAAAACAATCTGAACACCTGACCTTCAGAATTTCTTATAAAAGAGCATCCATGTTGTTGCTGGGAGTGCACCCTGTGTCGTCCAGAGCGCAACAGCTGAATAAAATGCGACTTCTCCAGACCTCCCTTCTACTCCCTTAAGCGGTCCTCTCCTTCATTTCAAGGCGAATCTCCCCTCTCGTTTCTCGGTATGCGGCTGTATTCTCTCTCAGATCTTAAGTTCATATCACCAGCAACATTAAGGTCGTGGTTCAAGCCATCGACCGAAAAGTTTGCTGTGGTTGATGTCAGAGATACAGATTATGTTGGGGGCCACATCAAAGGTTGCTACCATTTTCCCGCTGATACCTTCCACCAATCTTTGCCTACTCTCAGGGCCAAGCTCTTGGAAAACAACGTAAAGAATGTAGTTTTTCATTGTGCATTGTCCCAGGTTCGTGGTCCAAAAAGCACGTTAAGTTTCTTGAGAGATCTCGAGAACTTGCCCGCAGAGGAAAAAGCCAAATTCGACTCCTTGAACGTGTTTGTGCTTTCTGGTGGCTTCAATGGTTGGCAGAGAGAGTATGGGAAAGATACCGAAGTTACCGAGGCTTTTGCTGAAGATCTTTGGGATTAGTCTCCTACGAGAATACAGTGTATACTAAACAGAGAATTCTGGCGCATGCCACGACTCTCGAAAACCATTTTTGCATCTATTAATATACCGAGACTATACTGCCTCTCAAATCAAGCTAGGCCCATTGTAGATCCCAGTCTGCTGAGGCATTGGCTGATTAGAGTATTGACCTTGAGTCATCTGAGCCATTTGAGGGTGCTGATATTGCATCTGGCCCGCGTACTGCTGATTAAATTGCCCAGTTGCTTGCAGTGCCAAGTTTTGTTGAGCATTTGCAATGTAGGTGTTTCGAGTCTGTTCTCTTTGGGTTTCGGGAAACACAGCCAAGGTAGGCATGTTTTCCAACCCACCTGCAGTTACTTGTGGCTTCAAAGGTTGAGGATCAGTCTTTTGATACGCCGAATCAAAGACGTTGGTGGTAGTATTAGTAACTTTGAAAGGGTTGCTTCCTGTAGCTGTGACTGATGCTTTGTCGGGAGTGTTCCCATGCTGGAAAGTAAAAGCTGTGGTGTTGTCATTGCTGAACCTTGTACCACCAAATTGGTTTGTCTTGTCAACCTGTGGCTTGTTTCCTGTGACTGTTGATGAAAGCGCTGCAAACGGGTTCGTGTTTTGCCTCTCAATAGGCTGGCTAGGGCTTAATTGAGCATTCCAACTTGGGTTTGAGGTTGCTTGTTGGAACCCAGTATACTGTTGAATGACAGGCAGTGCCATTGACACCGCAAAAGGGTTTCCAGTGGTTTGGGCCTGTTGATGTGGTGTAGTAAAAGCTGGTTGACCATTTCCAAATCCGGTCCCTGTGTTTGCTTGGTTCATCAAAAATTGTGGATTGCTATTAGTAAAGCTTGCTGGCAAAGAGTTACCCCATGGGTTGATTGCAGTTTGCTGAACCAATAGAGTTCCCCTTCTCTGCAATTCTGATTGTGCTTCTTGTTGCTGTTGTTGTTGCATTTGCTGAATCTGATTTGAATGTTGTTGTGCTTGAAGTCCCAGTTGCTGTTGTTGTTGTTGTTGTTGCTGCTGAAGTTGCTGCTGTTGCAATTGTTGTTGTTGCAATTGTTGTTGTTGAAGTTGTTGCTGTTGGAGTTGTTGTTGTTGAAGTTGTTGCTGCTGAAGCTGCTCTTGTTGCAGTTGCAGTTGCAGTTGGTTTTGAAGGTTCTGACTAGCCCCAATATTTTCCAAAGGCAGTGATACGGGTTTATCACTGCTGACTTCCTGCTTCTTCTTGATGATGTATTCCGATCTGTGTTGTTCAAAAGCAGGGTCTTGTAAATACTCCTCCAAAGAGGATGTCAACGCAGTTGGCGCATGCTTGATTGTAGGAACATGTAACTTGGTGGCATACTCAAGGTGCTTAGCAACACGCAAGTAGTCTATGACATACTTTGTTTGATCAACGAACTTCTTGTAAACAGATAATGCACGTTCAGCGTCAACATATGACATTTCGAAGTAATGCTCCAACAAATTAATGACGCCCTCATTCATTTCCTGAAACAAGGCCAAGAGATCATTGACCAAGAGGCGGAAAGCCGTCAATATGATATCATTCTTTATCTCGGCTTCCACAAATGAGTTTTTCAACAAAGCATCGATCTGGCTCTGCACGCTTTCACATTCACGAAGAAGGCCCCGATCGATTTGAAGATTTCTCAAGCGTCCACCGCTTTGATTGATGGAGTTATTAATCCGCTCGTCCCGGACGTAGTCTACACGGGTGGCAGCAAAGTTATCCACTCTAGACTGCAAGTAGCGGGAGTATTTGACAATGAAGCGAGCATCAGTATTGAAAACCGAGCCGTTGGCGATGTTGGAGCCCGAAATCCTGAAAATATTGGGCGATCTCTCGCTCAAATACTTTAAAGTGACGTCTCGGTCGCCCTCACGGATCATAATATGGAAAACAAGCAATGATTTGTAAACCACCGACCATGAGTTGTCTTGGAGTCTCTGATGTAATGTCTTCACAATGGTGGCGAGGTTCTCCGAGGAGACCTGATGGTCCATGGAGGTTGCCATAAGGATGGGCTCTATGTATTTTGGCTTGGGGGCTGCCACTTTTAGTTTCGTCGCCCCTTTAACGATTTTCTCGTATGTGGTCATGATAGGGGAATGGAATTAGGCTTGATTCGGGAAGGAAAGTATAAATCCGGGAGGTGTACTCAGTTTGGCGTGGTGTAGGAAGAGTTGCTAGCCTCGCTTTTTATTGTTTAGAGTACAATTTCGGGCCCGCGATTGGTGCCGGATCACTTAATGCGGGAACACTGCCTCAATATAGGATCGGGCGACACCTAACAATGTATGTACACTTGGAACCCTATGTCGTAAAAACAATACGTTGAAATTACTTTACAATCTTTTTAAGACTGATGAAGACTTTCTATACATGTGTATGGGGACACCAGGCTTTGGGGGCTTGGTCGGCTATTTATAGAATCGAGATACTGCAGCCCTAAAAAGATATACGGCCTTTTGTCGAAAGGTATATTGAGTAGTTGCTGCATAAGCCCGGCCTAGGTTTTAAAGGTGATACATGTCTTACATATCGGAAACTTCAGCCTCGCGGAAATCTATTTAAAGCCCAGTAATGTGGTGTTTAGTGATCACCAAAAGCGGGGCAGTCATGCAAATTTAATTCTCAGAAGCGTAGAATAAAATGTGTCTTTTTAAATCGCAGCAATAGCCCCCGCTTTTCAATTTTTTTTTTTTGGCTTCTTAGTATTTGCATGTCGTATGGGCCCAACAATGCAAGCCTCTTTCCTGCATCTTTGGTCTCGGTTCAGAATTGATCGGGCTTTTAACATCTAGTTCTTTATCTAAAAATGCAGAAAATGTAACATGAAAGTGAAACAGAAATAGCACAAACAAATATGAAACACGACATGTCACACTAGAAGGAAAATAAGTTTGCCACACCCGAAGCTACCCTAGGACCTTTTCCCAGTTGTGTATTGCTATTTACATTGATTGATGAGACATTTACTTGTCTCTCATGCCACCTCTCTTCTCCAAAAAATCCTTGGCCTCATTCACTTTAGTAGCCAAGAATGACGACCCTCCCTTATCAGGGTGGTTTGCCATCATAAGTTTTCTATGCTGTTCCTTCATTTTGGCCTTGGTCAACGTACTCTCTTTCAAGTTAAGAATCTGTAATGCCTCCTTGGCAGCCATCTTCTGTCCAAAGGTGCCTTTGACAAATGCTTTGCCATTGATTCCAGGCTGCTTGGACTTCACGAAACCCGAGGCAAAGTACGCCACTCCGAGAACACCAAAGCCGGTGAGCCATGGGTGCAGGCCCATCCACTCGCTGGTTTGATCAAAGTACCACTCAGCAGAGCCTTCTGGCGCCTGCTTCTTTTGCAAGTGTCCGGTGAAACTATGCTGAGGCATCCCTTCTTGAGAGGGATTGCTTTCTCCTGGAATGGGGAGTCTTGGAGCTTCCATAATTGACGGTGGGTTAGTCTCGGACATGCGTTTAGATTTTTTCACTCACACCTCGCGTCACGTGACGGGGTGTTCCTTGCCTCTACCATACATCGATTCGGCGCCCACACTCGGATATAATGAATAATAATTATTTATCATTTTTAATCCATACCAAGAAGTTACTGTGCCTGAACTTTAATTCATAACTGATTACTTTGGTCAAACAAGAGCTAAATTACTCATTGGTTATGGCTGTTTTGCACCAAATGTAACAAAAAGAACAATTATATCCATCAAATTTGTAAAGGATTTCTCAAATAATAATTTCACCTGGGAAATCACTATATATCTTTTCTTGTTTTGCATTCTATCCTTAGAGAGGTGGAGGCGCACCCGTGCACCAGACGCAATAATTTTTTTTTGCCTCATCTCATCTTCCCCATCTGTTACATCTAGTCGTTGCATTCTACTAATACCAGATTTGACATTTCACTTCATTCCTCTGCATTTCCACCCCAACGTTGAAACTAGGATTTACCTTTAGCATTACACAAAAATGAGAATCTACTCTTGCCATTTTTGCTCGTACCCCGTGTATCCCAGTAAAGGGATCATGTTCGTTAGAAACGACGCCAAAGAGTTTAGATTCTGTCGGACCAAGTGTCACAAAGCATTCAAAATGAGAAGAAACCCAAGAAAGTTGAAGTGGACCAAAGCATTCAGAAAAGCCGCCGGCAAGGAGTTGGTGGTGGACTCTACATTGACCTTCGCCGCCAAGAGAAACGTCCCAGTCAGATACAACAGAGAGCTAGTCGCCACTACCTTAAAGGCCATGTCTAGAATCGAGGAAATTAGATTGAAGAGAGAGAGAGCATTCTACAAGAACAGAATGAGAGGCAACAAGGAGAGGAAGCTTGCTGCAGACAAGAAATTGGTTGAAGAGAACCCCGAGATCTTGAGAATGAGAGATGTTGAATTGAGAAAGAAGGCAGAGAGACAAGCTGCCCGTGAGGCTGCTGCTGAAGAGGAGGAGGAGGATGAAGACGAAGAGATGATGGACGTTGACTCTGAGGAAGAGGAGGAGTCTGAGCAAGAAGACGTCAAACAAAAGGTTGTGTTGAAGGCCAAGAGAAAGACCCGGGCTTAAGCTGTATAATGGAACAAGGTTAACAAGTCGAAGAATATGTAGTATATAATAGTAGGAGTTATGGACACTTTAAGTGGGGTGAATATTCATAAAACATGTGTTATGGCGAAACGTGAAGTTATAGTAATGGCTTGAAAGATCGTATAGGGTACATTCGACCAAAGAAAAATTGCATTGTTATAGATTATAGAGACTCAGTGTATATAGTATGCTAGTGTATATTATGCAGATGCTGACTCCTTGGTTTGCAACTTTGAACATGGTGCACATCTAGTGAACCTATTATTGTTTATTGCTTGACCCGAGTGATTTGTGGCCAAAATGGCTTTTGGACTGGAGCTGAAGGTTCCTCAGGCACGTCCTCTTGAGTAGGCTCGGGGCCTGCTTCATACTGATGTAGTCTCAGAGCATCCATCATCATTTGTATAGTTGAAGTGTGAACCTCCGTGTGGATTCGGTGTGATTGCGATTTCTTAAACGTTGGAGGGCACGAGTACTCATCTTCAAAGACTCGTTTATTTGTAGTAATAGGCCTGAGTGGAGACAGGCTAGGCGAAGATCCCACATGAAAATGTTGGTGGGTATAGTTCAAGCCGGACATAATACCAGAAGGACAATCCGAATCAGATAAAATTTCACTGGATTTGAATGAAATTATGGAATTAGGACACTGAAAAGAGTGGACTGAGGGACTCGATGTTTGGAATGGTGTAGTTGATGCGCGTGTCGCGACGTGAATCGGTGATGGTCTGCGCGAGTGTGGAGCTAAAACTAGACAGTACACCTTAAGGCTCCTTACATTCGCTACTGCATCTACAATGGCCAGAATCCATCCTGCAAGCAAGATTCTAACCAAAACACAACATGAAACACATATAAATATCAAGTCCAACACGCCATATGTGTCTGCCATCAAGCGGGTCAGCAAAGCACTAGATAAATTTGACTTGAACCCGACCAACCAGCATAATAAGTACCGCCAAGGGGAATACAAAAAAGTGAAATATATCAAGCTCAAAGGCATGGGAAAGGCTATACTGAGCACAGTCTCCATTGCTCTTCATTTCCAGACGGAAAAAGGCTACGAAGTTGATATTTATACGGGAACTACGGAAGTTTTGGACAAAGTGCAGATTGCTGGGTCCGAAGCCATCGAAACAAAGGACGGTGAGGTTGAGGAGCAATCGGAGCCTAGGAAAAGGAGCGTATCGTGTGTGGAGGTGAAAATATGGCTCAAGAGACGGTAGTTGCATTGGGTCATTCTTTCATTATACTTAAATTACGGGGTCTATGTAAATCTATATCTTGGGATCATTTCTCGGGTGTCATCTTGGCCAAACACTTCTCCTTGATATGTAGCAAGTCAATCACATGACGCTCGACCTTACAGCTCTTCTTGGTCTTTTTCGTAGCGCTGGAGAAATCCAGTTTCAACGTCTCGTTTACGTCGCTGTTATCTAGTTTGACCTCAAACAATACTTCAGCCTTCCCGATTAGGTCAAGGCACTTGGTATAATCTTTCAAGTAATAAGCCTTCTCACACGCATGAAGCATAGCCACGCGATCTAGCTTGCGGTCATTGGTCAAGCTGGCGAGAAGGTCTTCATCATAAAGCCAGTTCTCAGTATCGATTTTCGGGCCAGACTTCAGGAACTGTCTCTTTTGCTCGAGGTACTCCTCCTCTGTCTGGACTTTTCTCTGTTTTCCCTTTGGTTTTGGTGCGTTCAAGTCCAAGGCTCCCAAATTGGAACTGAGATCTTCGGTGTTCGTTGACATTTGTCTCTGTTCAGAATTTCTGAGTCTAGCGTAGTACTTCAGAGCATCTCGAAAGCCAGTGCGAAAGGTGCAGGACACGAATAGGGCATCCCAAGTCCAGCCATGATTCAAATGAAGCCTAGATGAATGTTGGATAAATCTGACTGTAAATAACCGAGAATATGGCCGCATCATTTCCTAAATATCGTGTAGTATACTTTCACTCCAGTTTTGTGGGCAGGAGGTGTCAGGCAGACTGCGAGGAGAAATGATGGCTCGGATCTAATCTAGAGCCGAAATTAGCCATGAATCGCGGCTCGGAATAATGACTCAATACATTCGAGCATTTCCACACTTGCTAAAGGTAAACTAGAGTAAAAGGTTGCTGAAAAAAATGAGCACCAAAATCGAAACTTTTGAGCAGGCCAAGAAGTTCATTGACAAGTACGACCATTTTTTATTTGATTGCGATGGTGTGCTTTGGCTTGATACCGTCACCATTCCCGGAGTGAACCGGTTCATCGATTACCTATTAGAAAATGGCAAGACCATGGCATTTGTCACCAACAACTCTTCCAAATCACGGGAGTCGTATGTCAAGAAATTCCGGGAGTTGGACTTCAAAGATGTCAGCAAAGACTCGATCTTCCCTACTTCGTATTCTGCAGCGTTGGTGCTCAAGGAGCTGCTTGGCTTGGAGGCTGGATCCAAAGTCTGGGTTTTCGGAGACGAAGGAATTGAGCAAGAACTCAGAGAATGTGGCTACGTTCCTGTTGGAGGAACCGACCCTGCATACGACTGGGGGTGGGATCCCGAGTCTTCATTATTGGAAGTGGACGACGAAGTCAAGGCCGTGGTTGTTGGCTCCACCAAAGCAGTTAATTACATGAGAATTGCAAGCTCGGTCCAATATCTCTTGACAAAAAATAAGGGCTTACCATTTGTCGAAACAAACATTGACCGGACGTACCCCGGGCCCAAAGGACGCATTTTGCCTGCTGGAGGATCATTGGTCTACTTCATGAAGTACACTTGTGACCGCGACTTCATTGATGTGGGGAAGCCAAGCCCTCTCTTTATGGAAACCATTCTCCGGCTGCAAAAGTTCAATAGAGACCGGACCGTCATGGTTGGGGACACATTGTACACAGACATCAAATTCGGCAATGATGGCAAATTGGGTGGTGCCAATGGTGGTTCGTTATTGGTACTTAGTGGAGGTTCCAAAGCAGAAGACTTGAACAGTATTCAGGATGATTCATTGAAGCCCAGCTACTATATAGAGTCATTGGGACACTTGATTGCATTGCTTGAAAAGTCTTAGCAGTTCAAACAACATTGAAACAGACCAGACGGTTCCAATTCTTGAAAACATTCAGTGCACTTGCAATATGCATGCATGGTAATAGACTATATTTATTATCGCTGTAGGCAAAACTATCTACGCGAAAGTACTACTACTTTACATCCGTGCGAAAGACAATCGCATACACGATCCCAGTCTATCTTGACTATTG
The DNA here is from genome assembly GCA_002374555.1 of Metschnikowia mauinuiana. Classification (NCBI taxonomy): domain Eukaryota; kingdom Fungi; phylum Ascomycota; class Pichiomycetes; order Serinales; family Metschnikowiaceae; genus Metschnikowia; species Metschnikowia mauinuiana. The sequence continues at coordinate 79,083 of NKZY01000755.1, read as the reverse complement.
CTAATACACATGAGCTATGTTGAACTTCACGGGCTCCACAAACAAAAGAACCATCAATCTTGGCAACCGGCGCAGAGTTGATCGAACCCGATTCCTAGAACAAAGCAAAATCGACCGCCAAGAGCGCGAGAGGCAAAGAGAACAGGAACTGAGGGCGGCGACCATCACTATCCATGTGCGCAATTTCCTTGAGTTTAGTACCCAAGCACAAACCTTTGTGACTGGCTGGCTTGAGGATTTCGATTTGTCTGCTACTGTCACCCCTAATACCTCCCACGATGTTAGTCTGGATCGAATTCGTGCCTTTCAGGATTGGGGGCGCTGGTGTGCCCAATTCCGCTTTGTGACCCGTTTAGGACTACGAAGAAACCTCGATTCGGCCCTTCTTGTGCTCGATTATATATCACGCGTTTCTGAAGCCAATCCCAATTCCATGGTGTTCAGCGATTTCGATTTGTCAATATTGATTAGGGGCATGAATAAAGCCAGAGATAGAGGAATCTCCTCAGATGTATACCTCCAAGGTATGCGTAACATATTTCACAACCTACGGACACCTACCAGCTACCCACTTCCTTTAACTTCCACTTTGCAAAACTTATCAGAATGCTTGACAGAGCTCAATTTCATGGAAGTCTTGCATATTGCCTTCTCGGTCAATATTGCAGATTCCAAGAAGCAGTTTTTCTTGTTTTTTGCAACATTGCCACCGGACAAGCTTCAAAATATCGCAGGATATCCCGATATTTTCCATCGAGCCATGACTCTTTCTATGACTGAACTTTATCGTTTCCCTCCGTTGATTAAAGTTGCCATACTAGAGAATATGGTGTGCCTATTATCGGTTTCGATTAAAAACGATTTACTTTCATTTTCAATGTTCATAAGCGCCATGAACTTTCACTTGATATTGACTCAAGAATCGGAGGAACATTCCCAAGCTGAAAATATTGCAAATGTGAATCCGTATTTATCAACTAATTCCAGAAGCAAGCCCTACACCTCCGGCTTTTATCAGCTGTGTAGTATGGAGTCTATGCTTAAATTTTTCAAATCCTATGAGACTACTGGTATGGCGCTGCAAAATGGCATGGCTGTTATTTACATCACAAAAGAGGTGAAGCTGAGGCTTGAAATCTTGTGCTCACGTCCTTTCATTACACGATGCCAAACTTTGAAGACGACTAACCCTTCATTGTTTACAACCTTCATGTGCCACTTACTCCATGTCTTTCATCAATCCAAAGCAAGTATTTGCATGATTGTTGCAGCAACCCCTAATTTAGCGATTTGGATATATGAGAGACTACGTGTGCACCCTGTGTTTAATGAAATGAAAAACTTAGGCTCAGGGAAAGACACATGTTCCAAAACTGATTGGTCTAGATATTTAGACTCGAGCAACCGTTTATTTTGGGATACAGTGTACCTCTACGAACAATTCCTCTCCTACTGGCTTCTTGCCTCCAAAATCACTGAAACTTTGGAGGATAACATACTAAAGAAAGCCGACATACGAGAATTTTGCCTGTTTTTAAAAACATTGTGTCTCACTCTCATATTCGAGAACACCAATTTGATGCAAATTGAAAGAATCAAAGATCTATCATTTTCTTTACTCAACCAATTGCATCGGAAGGACCTTCGCTTCCTTTTTCTTGATTCAGATTTCTGGAAACTCAAATCCATAAATATGGAAATCCCTCGTCTCCTTCCTGCAATCTTGGACGACGCGGAGCTCGACGAATCTGATTATCTGTCGGAAGACGAGTCTACTATTGGAGCTCCAGAACGCCAGGTTCCGAAGCGCACACTGAACACGACGAATAAGTTGGAGATTCTCAAGAAGTTGCCGTTTTTTATCGACTTTAAAGATAGGGTCGTGATTTTTCAAGCATTGATTAATGAAAACCAAAATTCTTTGGGTACAAACACCATGTTCTTTAGTGACGAGCTCAATTCCCATCACGTGCAATTGGACATTAATAGAGATACGCTTTTTGAAGATGCATTTGATGAATTATCACAGAGTGGTCCCGATCTCCGAAACAAATGGAAGGTCAGTTTTCACAATGCTCATGGTCCTGAGGCTGGTATCGATGGTGGCGGGCTCACCAAAGAGTTGTTGACTTCCATTGTTAGTGAAGCAACCAAAAGAAAAGAGGAAAATGGGCTTGCGTTGTTTAAAGAGACTGAGTCATACGAATATTATCCCAACGAAGAAACTTACTTGAAATTAGTGTCGGGTATTGATGTCCCACAGCAAAAGAAGAATTTGGCGTATTACGATTTTTTGGGCACGGTTATAGGCAAATGTCTTTACGAGAGTGTGTTGATTGATGTGAAGTTTGCTCCGTTCTTTCTCTCGAAATGGAAAATCAACCAGAAAGCAATGAAGAGTTCGATAAGTGACTTGTATTACATCGACAGCAACCTTTACCGAAATCTTCACAAACTAATGTTGATGTCTGCGGAAGAAGTCAGCTCGCTTGAATTGGATTTCACCATAAACGAAGTGCTTGACAAACAAGTACAGGATTATGCATTGTTGCCAGTTGGTAATAGCAAATGTCCAGTCGACATCAATAACAGGCTTACCTACGTGTATCTATTGCTGGATTTCAAACTTAACAAGTCACTTGATGTGCAAACAAGGCATTTTCTCAACGGCTTGTATCGGATAATCAAGCCAAATTGGCTCAACATGTTCAACCCTTTCGAATTACAAATGCTTATTAGTGGAGTGAACGATATCAATATAGATGACTGGAAACGGAATGTGCTGTATGGAGGCTACTTTGACGACGATATCACCATCACACTCTTTTGGGAAGTGGTTACGGAAATGTCCTCTGAAGAAAGATGTCAATTGGTGAAGTTTGTGACGTCAGTGGCCAGGGCACCTCTTCTTGGCTTCCGTGCGCTATACCCCAATTTCGGCATCAATAATAGTGGGTCACCCGATCGCCTCCCAACGGCGTCCACGTGCCATAACTTGCTCAAGTTACCCAACTACAAAGATAAAAAACTTATTCGGGATAAGTTGCTCTATGCACTTCATGCAAATTCAGGCTTTGACTTATCGTGAGTTTATTAGGTGCAAATCTCACCACTGCATGGTTGCGCGCCTCAGCCACGTAAGTTTACGTGAGCCTGATATCAAATCTGCGCTATTTACTCATTGAAGTAACGCCATGTTCACCCGAATTATAGCTAGACAAGCGAAGTACGCTTCTCCCTTGAATACAAACAATATAAGACTAATCCACTTCACACTGAGAAAACATTTCATCAATCCTCTCCTACCCTTTGATGTGCTAGAAGAACTTGAAAACGATGACGCCAAAGTTGATAAGGAGAAGCTAGAAAAGCAGAAGAAGAAACTACTACGTCAAAAGAAGACAATGAAGAAGAAACTTGACGAAGAAGGTATCGAATTTGTTGAGAAGGACAAGTCGACGCAGGCAAAGTCACAATCCAGCAAAGGTGCAACTTCGAAACATGACTCGGAACATGGCCCGGAAACCTTAGGCTCTGACATACAAGAAAAAGAAAACAAAGCTATCCGGCATGAGGTCACCGCTGCTTATGAAATGGGGATGACTACAAATATCACAGGCAAGGTGGCCAATGGTGTGCCTAAAGACACGTCAGATTCCACAAGTCCATCCACCCAAAACGGAAACGAAATGGCATCCAGTGGGGCTGGAGGAGGCAGTGGGAATGGTGGAAATGGAGGAATAGATCCACAAAATGAAAATAAGGATCAGGAACCAGAATCCCAGAAGAAAGAGGAAAGCGAATTTGAAGAACTGGAGGACCCTGAAGAGCCAGAGCCATCCAAATTCCGCCAGGCGTTCGATAGCTTCAGCCGATTTATCTTTAAGTGTTTGGAAACCATTGGAATCACTTTGAGTACTGTTGGAGTGCTAGGATTATCGGGGCTCATCTACCATAAAGGTTATGGCACCCATGTTTTGGATAAAATGGAACTAGCATTCGAAAATGGTGATCCAGCATATCAACTTACTATTCACAACAAAACCAATAAGCGCAGCGAGTCGGATGATGAAGATGAAAAGGATTTATCCTCATACTGGGTCACCAGACCGCAGCAGCAGCTTCTCGATGATATTGTTAGTGGGAAAATCCGGGGTCGGTACTACTTAGTTGTGGGAGAGAAAGGTACAGGAAAGACCACCATTATCATGGAGGCCATGAAGAAGACTGACGGAAGTAACGTGGCTGTATTCGATGCTCACGCGGACCCGGAAATTTTCAGAATCAGACTCGGAAAAGCACTAAACTATGCCTACAATGAAGATTACATTGGATCGTTGTTTAGTATGAGAGGTCCAAGAGACACCACGGCTCTCCTTGACATAGAAAGAGCGTTCAACAAGCTCGAAGAGTTGGCCATCAAAAACAAAATCTCGGGGAAACATGACAAGCCGCTCATTCTTATCATCAACAATTCGCATCTCATCAAAGAGAATGAAGAAGGCGTCAAGCTACTAGAGCTTTTGCAACAAAAAGCTGAGAGTCTTGGAGGAAGCGAGTTGGTCACCATGATCTTCAACAGTGATGATTACTGGGTGTATGAAAAGTTAAAGAGATTGGGCACACGGTTAGAGCTCATTAATGTGCGTGATTTCAACCGAAGCGAAACCGTGAACGTTCTCAAATTCATTCGCAAAAAAGCATATCCTTCCAAGAAGTATCCAGAACTCACTCTTAGTGAAAAAGAATGCCATCAGATATACGACTTGATAGGTGGAAGACCCCAACATATAGGGCAAGTTGCCAGACACAGAGATACTATCAAGGCATGTCATGAAATCATCGATCGAGAAAAAACTTGGTTCCTTAATCAATGTGGTTTACTAGGAGAGGATATGGACGATGATGTTATGGAGTACGGCAAATTCTCCACCAGTGCCATGCTCTTGATGAGAGAATTTGTTGAAATGGACCGTGAAACCATGAACACGCTCATTTCAGCTCTGAAACCCGAGTTGACCGATCTTTGCAAAAGCCACCATTTACCGGAATTACCTCTTTGGAGGGCCAGACAAATCATGACAAGGCCAGACTACATTCAGGAATATGATAACATGAATATCTTTACTGTGGACTCCGACTCACGTGTACGTGCGGACTCCGTGCCTATGATGAGGGCATTTCACGAAATCGCCTCCCAACCAAACTTCGATCAACTTCTAGGTGAAACTGTCGATAGAGTGGCAGCTATTGAAAGTTTAGGCAGAACGAGAGAAATTGTGTCAAAGGATCTAACGGAGGGCGCAGTGTATGATATTACTAATACACAAGGCAAATTTTCTGTGCAGATGAAAAAGAAGCCAGACGAAGAAGACGATGACAAGGACATCTTCTTAGAGGAAATCGGCAAGAACGAGCATAAGCAGAAGTGGTGGAAGCAGCGCATGGGCCGATTCCATGAGTCGTATCTTCCCGCAAAAGAAAAGACTGAGGCTAAGGATTCACATGAGGAAAGTGGGTCTTAATAGTGCAACATTCCGATGTTAATATACACGCCCATGTACGTTAACCTCGAGATTCTGCGTATCACTGTTTGTGCATGAGACCTGCATCGCACAAGAAATTGGCGATGGATCAGGTGGCTATAGATCGGAATTTAGAGCCAGCTCGAAATCATGCGTCAGAAAAAACGCAATAGATCCACAAGCACCGGCACAACAAAACGCGTCTTACATGCAACCGTCGTCCGGCAGGGTTCGGGAAATAGGTGGGGAACTCCGGCCCATTTCAACACACGACCCGAGATGTAATTTGGATTGAAGATATTAATCCAGCCTCTTTAACGCATAAATAGTTGACGAGCTGAAACAATGCATTAAAATAATTCCTATTGTGTATGCTTTGTGTGCCTGAGAACACAATTCAGTACAATTCGGTACCATGTCCTTTTTTTTTCCCTTTTTTTTTTCCAGACATGCTCGGTGCTCTAGATATTGCATAAACTACGACAGCGCATGTACAGTCTGCAGAAAAGGGTATATTGAAGCGAATTTAGCGTTTGATACATTCTCAGCACATGTGTTGCCAAGTCGAGCAAATTGTGATTTCTTAAAACTAAAATATTTACCACGGCTTGTGTAATAGATGCTGACAATATCGAGCTCAAAAACTGAAGATACACTTCGCACTCATCGTTTTACATAAGAATGCAACCTGAATCTTGCATAAAGCTCTTCTACGCGCATAATGCTTCACTTTGTAATTCTCTCACGGGTCACTCGCCTGCACATAGTCGTAAGGCACTTTGTTGGAACAAAAGTTTATGGTTAGTAACACGCTATTCTGAACTTACTTGGCGTCAAATACCAAGTCATTCCGTTTCCGAACACATACGACTCCATTGATGACAGCGAAAAGAAGCTTCCAAAGAGCGATTGGTCTTAGTCAAGAAAAGACACCATTGTACTAATATAACGATGGCACAATGGCCCGACTGTGCCAAAAATAGGATATAATAAGGTTAAAACGCCATGAAACTAAAAAACATAATGTGCATTGCCGAATTCCTGTGATGGCATCGCAGAAGTAGTCCGATCTTAAAGTCCCCAATGTTTGTTCAACTAAGCCTTGATCTGGCATATACGAGCCGCATGCAACACGAGTACTTTTGACGTAACCGCGAGAACCTTCATGTACTCTCCCGTAAATCCCGACAGGTAAAGTGGGCCTCGGCAAGGTGCAAAGATCAAGCACCAATCACTCGAGCTCAAAAATTCCAACACACCAACATTGATCCTGGCCACTTTGAGACCTAAAAAGACGGGAAATGCCACAAGACGTAAATACCATCTTTAACTTTCGTACCTGCACGTCGCATGTCGTATCATGTGTAATTGCTGAGAATTGGGGATGGCATGTATCTTGGCTTAAACCACATATGGCTCCAAACAAATGTTGGACAACCTTTTGAGTAGCCTAATTAGCAGCCGTTTTCGACCCTTAACTTTTAGACTAGTCTTGGCGACACAACACAATTCTTTAATTATTCCAAAACTAATTAAGCGGCCGCTGGCATCACGATATTCTCCGGGATGACCCGAAGCAATTGTTCAACCGAGATTTGCTTTTGCTTAACTTCGCGCACAACCACACTAGAAACTGCTTGCGTCCTCACTGTACCACAGAAGTTTGTTTGCGACCAAAGCTTTCCAAGTTGACGATTGCAAAAGCAAGAATGGCTGGGCCACATTCCGGTTTAGAATGATCATCTTTAGCGGGACCTTTGGCTAAACACTAATAACACTTTGTTTTCGGGTGCTAATCCATTCGCATGCCTGTACCTACTCGTAATTCTTTTATCGTAATCTTTTTTTTTTTTTTTTTTTTTTTTTTTTTTTTGGGGTATGCTCTAACTGGCTTAGCGCTCCGAATTCTCAAGCGGGTGCCTACTCTAAATTTTCCCGCCCCAAGACCTAGTTCTTTTTCCCGGAATCCCGACCCACACCTTGCATAACCCTCGACTCAGTTATCCCTGATATCTCGTCCTTTTAGATTCGTTCAATAGTCTTTTCGCATACTTTGCCGTTAAACGGGTCTCCTTTCCTTGTGCCGAAACTTAAAACTTCCGTGTATTGCTTCTTCAAAAGAGCGCCCCAAGAATAGCCGCAGGTCGGAAGTGTTCGAACCGTATTAGACTGCCAGCTGTTCCAGTCCGTTCCTTACGTGGGTCTTCTGGAAGCCATTGATATTAGCGATCATCACCGGCGTTTTTGTCAACAAAAACCAGACACCTGCGCCCCATAAATGGACGTCTTTAATTCGGCCTTGAGAAACCCACTACCTCCATCCAGGAGACAGTACAGGCGGAGTGGCGATTCTGGTCCTACGTCCGATGAAGATGCTGCCTCTGGCCCTAACAGTCCGAAGGAACCGCCTTCTTCCGTAAGGCGTGACGAACCCGACCTCCGGGCGTCCAATAAGAAGAAAACATCCAGAAGGAAACACCGAAATTCCCATTTGGGCTGTGGCATTTGTAAGAAACGACGCATAAAATGTGATGAAAACCTCCCCCAGTGCTTTAATTGTCTCAAGGGAAAACTTGAGTGCGCCTATCTCAAACTAGATGCCCCGGCCAGAAATGCCCTAAGAATGGCTCAGTATAATCAGAACTTACGAGATGATAAGCAAGAGGAAGCGTCTTACGTTGCCGAATTATCCCTGTCAACATATGTCCCAAATGAGCATCAGCCCCATTTGTCCCAGATACCAATCATCATAAATCATCCTGAATACTACCCTACTGATATTCCCCCCAGAATGGCTCCTGTGAACCAGCCTTACCTACCCATGCAACAAGCACCCACTTTCCAGGGACAATATTCTCCAGATGGCACCATGTCGAAGCTAGTCAACTCTCCATACGGGCCTGTTGTACAATTTCAGCCAATGGCCCCAGGGATGTCATATGCTGTTCCCCTTCAAATGGTGAATGCTCCCCAAGGTACATATCAAGGTTCCGAGCAACTCCCGTATAATGTACCGAATCCTCCCATGCAAGCACCACCCGTTCGGAATTTAGGATCAATCCCCCCACACTCTACAGCTGCAAACCCCGGAATACCTTTCCAGCAGTCCCCTCAACCATCATACGACACGGCTTATTATCCAGCCCATCCCCAACCTAATGGTCATGCGACCACAATCGGCCAGCCCGTGCAAAATCTTCCATCGGTGGAGATTCCACCTGGAGCGAATATGCTATCTCCCTTGCAGCATGATCAGGGAGATACAATTTCTAGAGCTGCTCCTCGTGTGTCTCTTACCGCTTCACCTTTAAGTGCCACCAACACACCACTTCTCATCAGCACTAATAATCCCACAAAAGCTCCTCTCGCTGATCATGACATAAGCTCATCGTCAACATCAAAAACTAATAGTGAGCTGGGCTTGAGGCCTATGACGTTAGATGTCGTCTCCGATATCACCAGTCCGTCTTTAAAAAGTGCGGCATCGGTCACATCCCAATCACTTGAAGGAGATAATGCCTCTCTTAGAAACAGTGGACGTCTCGCCAAGCTGCCTGTGAGCTACGAGCCTAATATCAAACTTGCGCCTATTAGGACTAAGATTGAAGGCGAAAAAGAGTCGTTGGCCGACGATATGAAGGATACCGAAAAGGTCCCCTCCATTCGTATGCTTTTGTCCTAGGCTCCACTCCTACATAATAATTTTCATCATATCTGCTAAATCAATAATCTACTGATCAATACATACATCGGCATGGGAATACCCCACAACGGAATTCCGACGCCGTGTAACTGATTTTGTGTCACGAGCCATTGGCAATAAATAACCACAATTCATATACGTTCTCGACCATTTTACTCCATTGACAAGAACACAGCCCATGTCGCGCCCCGCATATGCAATCAGAAGCCTGAGGCAGTAGTTAAATCGGTTCATCCTGCAGACTGCGTTCCAGAAATACACCAGGTCCATGCACTTTTCTTATTTGCCTGCTACAGTGTTGACAGGATCAAACAACTGAACTCTTGCTCAGACAAATTCGCCACCCTCGTGTGATGGTCAATCCAATATACAAGTCCAGCTCCTTATTGAGCCTATATCTTACGGAAACTCCGATCTCCGATGAACAAAACATTCCTGAAATATACATTCATGGAGACAATGCAGATCTGGATTCATCCCCAAGTGGCTTAGAACAGAATTCTGGTCCCCCGATATCTAAGAATGATAAAAGAAACTCTGGTAATGTCATGCAGTCCCATACATTAACCCAATCGCCTAGTCAAACGCTTGATTCTACAGACAAAGGCATGCCATCTCCAGCATCCACCATGATGTCCTCCTCTCGTGTATCCTATATAAGGATAGGTACAGGTGTGCCTGAAGGGGGTGAAGGATCTTCTAATATGGAGCCACAAGAATCGGGTGCCACTTTAGGCCGAGAAATTTCAAGAAACAGCTTTGGTGGTTCCTCAGCCCGTACATCCACAGTATCCACGGTCAACTCGCTATACTCTTCCATTAATACTCTTACAGATGAAGAGGAGGACTTGGATTATCAAAGCATCCAAGTGGATTTGGAAGGACTTGACCTTGAATCGGCAAAGACTAATTCCAAATTCCTGTTCAAGGGTCTCCTACGGAAAAAGGAAGAAAAGAAAAGTCCCCTTTCAAAAGATGAAATGTTTTTTCTTCAAATACAGGAAAAATTGATGACACAAAATTTCCATTACGAAAAGAAGTCAACGTTGGACGTGAACTGGTTGGAGAGTTGTGAGATCTTTTTGTTCGGATCTACCCTTGACGAGATCTTTCCCTCGGAAGCTGAACTCTTGAATTATCTTCAGCAAAGCTCCTATGAATTGGGGGAGGTTCGTTTCTCTAACCTCAATCGCTATCACGACATTAAGAATAATCAACCTCCGGTTGAACAGCTTCTTCGTGAATTACTTCCCAACTTGGCTCGATTTAGTAAAGTATTGGATTTTTACGCAGAGTCCAAGAAAAACATGAATAGCCCTGAACTATTCGAAGTCTTTTCAAATAATGCCAACAATACAAATGGTGGCTTGTGTCTTCCATTGGCCATCTCAATGTTCGGTAACTGGTTATTGACATTCAACAAGGACTCGACTTTGGAGAGCAATTACGAAAACCCTTTAATCCTTGATTATTTCCGCAAAGCAGGAAGACTCGCTTTGGTGGTTCGCAAGTGCAAGCCTGTGTTTGAAAGAGTCATCTCTCTGTTCAGCAAAAATGAGTTCTTTGAGCTCTCAAGGTACTATGGCAAGGACAACCAAAACTCGCTTGGGGTGAGCTTACACGGTCTTGGCGAATATTACCAGTATATCAATGAGTATGATATTGCTACCACTTTATGGGAGATTAACTGCCATTTAACCAGTGATACTGAGTCCGGCAACCTTGCAGTTTTGGGCCTCACGGACGGTTTCGGATACGGAAACAAGATCAAGCACCGTAACCGGTTGGGCAAAAGGTCAAAGACTGACAGATACAATACCAAGCGCCGCATAGCACATGTCTACAGGATCCTAATGAAAAACCCCAACTTTGATGAATACGGAGTGTCTTGGGCCACCAAAAACAAATACGATTAGCCATATTGGCCAACAAAATACATTCTCCTGACTTAAATATACTACGTATTATCCTCAAGTCATCTATTGAACAAACAAACCCTATTTTGCTGCGCTGGCTTTGGTCTTGGCTGCGGCTTCGGCTGATGCCTCTGCGGCCTTCCGTATCTTCTTGTCATCAACTTGTTCAACCTTGATCTCATTCAAACCTTGGTCTTGCAACAACTTCTCAATGTAAACCCGTGCTTCATCACTAACATCTCCCTGCACCAAGATCTCCTCTTTCTTCTCGGCATTCTTCACCACAGATGCTCCCGTAGCGAATTTGGAAGCAAACGTCTTGGCCAATTTCTTCATGTCGACGTTGATGATCTCCAATCCACTGATGGATATTATATGCTTTCTTCTGTTTCTTTCTATTCTCTTGATCACCACCTTGGATGCCAATTTCTTCTTATGCTCTCTCTCCAACTTGGCCTCCTCTTTAGCCTGCTTCTTCTCCATATCCTTGTGGATCTTTTCCTCTTTTTCAATGGATAAAGTGGAGGTGGCATTGGCCAATGCTTCCTCGGAGTAGAGTTTCTCAAACAATTCCGGCTCGTTGTCTCCGAGCCACTCCTTGCATCTGTTGAAGGAGCCTCCAAACTCACAGTATTCAGGAGGGAAAGTACATATTCCACAGTAGACGATGGATTTGGGGGCAATTTCGGTCATGGTGGGTGCAGAGGCTAGCTACTGAGCTTTTTTCCGTTACTTGGCTCGTAGACTGTATAGGAAGTCCGATTGCGCATATCTCACCGGCCCAAAGCCATGAGCAGCTACGGACCATACTTTGAAAGACATACAAATCTAAATCTAAAAGTGTTTATTAAATAGACTAATGCCATGAGTTCTGACTCGAATATCTAATTACTCTGCACGTGAAAACTTTGGAACGTGAAAACCTTGGAACGTGCCTAAAATTGCAGTGCAACCACCAAAGCTTTAGTGCGAGCTAAAGAGCTCAAAGGCACTATAGGGTCGAACAGGCTTTGCGGTTTCAATGTCAACACATCGCCAGAGGGATTTTTCATAGAGCAACTTATCGTCAAACTTCTCATAAATGAGCGATAAATAGTACCATACTCCGGAGTTGGTGTACCCACATGGCCAACAATGACTGTAGTCCTCCAAGTAATTCTTCAATCTGATCAATCCTGCGTCATGATCTTTGCTTGAGATAAATAACGAGTTGTCTTTGTCATCATCAATCATAAAAAGATGACACATAGCCAATAATGACGTTCCATAGCCTACCTTGTCGAATTTATCTGCAGACAGATGGAACATCTCAAGAGACTTCTCAAACTCCTGAAGAGCCAAGAATTTCCTGCTCTTGGATGCAAGAATTCCAAAAGCAGTGAAAGACTTGACGTTGGGCTCGTGGACAGTTTCAGCTTCAACTATGCATTGCTCGGCCTCATCGTAGAGATTGAGCTCTTGGTATATTCCTGCTGTCCACAACCAGATTTCTTGAAGCACCAAAGTATCTTTATTCTTGGCACTTTTTTTAGTATCCGCCTTAGTTCCATTGGCAGATTTTCCGTTTTCTTTCACAGGTGCCTTGATAGAATTGCCATCAGAGATCAGCTTTCTGGAGTCAGAATGTTCCTTGACTTTCTCGTGGATAGAACGCAGTCCATTGGGCTTCTCTGCATTAATACCTGCTAACTCACTCGGGTCTATTATGGTAGGACGGTGAGACCATCTTTTGGCTTGCAGCCTTTCTGTGCCGGACGTTGCAGAGGATGTGTTGGCCAGGTAGATTTCACGGTACAAATCAAAAACTTCACTTACCAACTCAAATGTATAATCCACCCCGTGCTTTTCTCTCATCAATTCAAGCTGGGTTAACTTTAATTGGATCACATCATATTTGACTTCATCAGAGAGGTCATTTCCCAACTTCTTTTGGTTCAATACAAATATTGAGGCAAGGTTCAATGCATCCGCAATGAATTTCTCCAGACGACTAGTGCCAAGTGGCCTTGAAATAGAAAGCTTGGATGTGTTTGCAGTGATTCCGCCATCCAATTGCTCCAGAGTTTGATCATCCATTAGAGTCGAGTCTCCAGAGTTAATGGCTGTGGTATCTTCCGTCGAGCTTTTCTTCTCGATGGCTGATTTTACCAACACCAAAAGATTCCATGTCTTGAAAGAGTTGGGATATTTTTTTATTGTGAATTTGCACAATTTGACTGCGGCTCTTAAGTTGTTTTGATGGGCCAAGATTAAGGCATAGTTGTATAGTTGAGATACGTTCCCGGTGCATTCTAAGAGCAAGGACCTTTTCAAATATTCCTGCCCCAAATTGATGCGTTTAAACATGCTCTCACTTTCAAAGCTATTAAACTTAGCCAAGTATTGATAGTACTTGCTGATGGAGTACCACGCATTTGCCATAGTCAAGCTCAATTTGTTATTAGCACTTGATATCAACTGAGGATTCAAATCACGGTACAAGAACGAAATGTCCTCATCAACTGAACTCAATCCCTCTTCCACTTTTTCGTCGTACCTCAAATCCGTCAATACACAAGCATCCTTCAAGAACTCCAAAAACGTGGGAACCAAGTCGGACAAGGTTTTGACGACCTGGTGCACATCATTATACTTGAATAAACTCTCTGAACGAAAAGAACTCGATGGGTTGAAAACTTGGAAGCAGTGGGAAAAGATGTCTAGGATTTGTAAAATGTCATTCACGTGGTTCCTATTCTGCTCTTTTTCTTTCAAGACATAGGCATTATAGGTCTTGAATGCAGCAATAGCTTCATCGTAGAGTTGAAGATCGGTTTGAGTTTTGATCATGTTGACTAGGATGGTTCTGCTCTGATATGTTGTGCGCAATTTAGAAACCAAAAACAGTTTCGAGATCTTTGGCTTCAAGAAGAAGTGCACAACAGGTCTATGGCTGGAGATGTCGTTCAAAGTCTCAAACAAAATATGAGCAAATATCTCTTCAGTATTATCAGTATTGTCCGAATCAGGGAATGATTGTGACTTGGAATCAGTTGCACTCTCAAGCAAAGTGGTCAAGAACTTGGAGTATTCTTTGAAAGCAGACTTGGAGATGAATTTTTCATTTTCAAACTTCAACAGGACGTTCAATAAAATAATAAAAGAAGATTTTGGAAGACCAAGAGCCTCAAAATCTCCAAACGTCAAAGGTTTTGTTCCATTTAGTGAAAGTCTTTGAATCAAGTTTTTGCACAAGAACTGAGTCCAGCTATTCAATGCAACCTCGCTTGTTTCACCGTATCTCTCTAACTGCATCAAGTAGTCAGTCCAGGGGCCGTTATTGTCGGAGCATAACCCTAATAACGTGCAATACCTGGCATATAAGTATTCGTAGAATTGTTTTTCAGTGTTGGAGTCAAAAGTGACTGAATCGTTAAATTTAAAGGAGCGAAGCACTTCAAGACCAGTTTGTTTATCGTTCTTAAGCAAGTGCAAGTAAGCCAACACATTGACCGAATAAAAGACTTCTGGGTATGATCGTAAGCCCGTGGAAAACTCGGCATTAATGGATTCAATCTCACTAATTAACGAATCGAGAAAATCACCATCTGAGTTATTTCCCAAGCCGCTTTCTCCAACACTAGAGAGTCCTCGTGTTCCATGATACCGTTTTTGAGCTTGGTAGTCGATGTAGATTAACTTCTCGAGGTAGTCGTGGGAATCGCGGAGGGAAGGCACATTAGCAGGAAAGGTGCCGAAATTTAATATACTAATAAGTTGTTGGCTTGCATTTGTTTCGATCAACATTGTTTGAATCTTGTAAAGAGGTGAAGAATTGCCCGCGTAGTACTAGCGAGCGACTTTCTGGGAGATGAGGCCTAATGGGACCACTATGGTTAGCCGTTATATGCAATACGTGATATGTATAAGCCTGAGGCCGTTTGGCTGGTTTTCTGTGAAAAGTGACACGATTTGGGAATGTATGGTTGGAGGCCGTGTCGTTTTCGACAGTGCGGAAGTGCAGTGCTGAAATCGCGCGTGAAAGTGTAGGCTTTTGGCAGAGTAAAACATTCGCCAGATTTCGGCAAGTCCAGGCAAAATAGGCTTAAATCTTAGATTTTCACATTCTTACAAAACTTCCATTGGTATCGTCTCTTGAACCCTGAGGCTCAATGTCCTTAATCTCCATAAAGTACACACATTGGACATTCTGTGGCCCATGTGATGAACATGTGATGAACATGTGGGGAAACCGCGGCGCGGTGAATAAGTTCCATGTGCAACTTCCACTTCGAGAACACACGTGAAGCGAGTTTTTCTCACGGTGGAATCATTTTCCACTTAGCATCTTTCGAACACTTTATATAGACCAGGAAGGTCAGCGACCTGGACCACGTGACCCAACAAATCTTCCGATGCAATGAACAGTTTCCGTAACTCCGGAAAAATCTCGTGCTCTAGTACCGAGTTGATTTCTTCCGTCTTAGCAACATGTGCCCCTGTTTCGGGACACTCCGTCGAAATTCTATCTGGAATGTAGAAAAGGGCTATTTGCTTCATGATATCGCCCAAACATTCTTTTTCATTTCCATAATTGACTTTGTTGCCCAATCTGTAAATGAAGTGCGCAAGCTTTTCTTGACTTGGCTGCAAGCTTTGCGAAATGAGCGGAAGCATACGCAACGTGCGGCCTTTGAATGACATTTGAAAGTATTCCTCAAACATTTCCGCCATGCTCATTATTCTTGAAATCACCGACTCCATGTCCTCAAGATGTTCATTGTTCTGGTAAAGCGGTTGCAATATCTCCTCCAAGGGCAAGGGCTTCTCCAAAACATATTCGCCATAGTTGCCTATGTTGAATAGTGCTCGTTGGTAGAGGTGCGCAGCTAGAACGGCACCGTAGTCGCATAGGAATAACTTGACATCATACTGGAAACAGCACGTTCGCCTGTTTGTGTCTACCAAGCCAACGTAGACCAGGTTGCTGAACACGTTGGTGAGGGCTCGATGAATATTTTCACTGACCTCCTTTCGTAGCTGTAAAACGCTATCTAGATTCAAGTCAACAGCATCTCGGCCCGTGTGACTGTTTTCTAAAACTTCATGCATATCAGCTGGCTGCGACTCGCCTAAGATCTTAGGTGATCCGCCCATAACAGAGGACGGGTTTTCCTGTGTGCTCGTTTGGGTATCGACATATTGGGAATCTCTTATTGCAGCACTGAAATCCTTCTTCACGAACTGATTGATCTTCAGCTGGCTTGCATCCACGCGTACCAACTTGTGCTCTTGTCGCTTTTTTTTGGAAGAAATCGCCACTTCATCCATCAATGTAGTATTGGCTTGTCGTTTGAGCGTACTCTGTTTGAATGTTCTGGACCCGTCCTTTTCGGAGAGTATGTCATGAACTTTGCCACATATCCACTCAATGATTTCATCTTCAAAGAGAAATCGTACCTCTCTCTTGGTAGGGTGGATATTAACATCGAGATTCTGAGGCACAATATTCAAACTTAGGTAAATGAATGGGTGAGTACCCTTGGGGAGGAAATACTGGAACACAGAGTTGATCGCTCTCGCTAGAGGTTCGCATGAAACAAGACGGTTATTGATGAAAAACACTGGCGGAATCTTTCTCTTATTGCTGTAATTAAAGCCAGACACGGCACCACGCACATCTATGAGACCGTATTCGGGATCAGTCTCCAGTTCTGATGATCCGGGGAACTGAAACTCAATTAGGTCGCTAGCCACAGACACTCCGAAAACAGTTCGGACTCGCTCTTTAAGAGACATTCCTTGACGAGTTGCAATCGCAGGCAAAGGCTCTCCGAACTTCTTACAAGATATCCCAACCTTATCCGTGTGTACGGCATATCGTCCGATAACATCCAATATTTTAGCCCACTCGTCGTGCTTGGACTTGAGAGCACGAAGCCGAGAAGGCAGGTTGTAAAAAAGATCCTCGACCGTGATTTGGGTTCCGTTTTTGCCTGCTACAGGCTTGGGGGTACTATTCGAGTCCACCTTGAACTTGGATGAGCATGGTTTCCCGTTCAAGTAATACGCTTTGTACGCTAGAGGACTAGACTCCACTTTAGCCACCACCGAAAGATGTGATATGTGCGAGATGGAAGCTAGGGCTTCGCCTCGGAACCCGTATGTGCTTATCAGCGAAAGATCATTGAAATCCTTGATTTTCGACGTGGCGAATCTCTCACATAGTAGCCCCAAGTCCTCCTTATGTATTCCAATACCATTGTCCACGATCTGAAGGAGTTTGAGCCCACCATCTTTAGCTAGCACGTCTATCGTAGTAGATTGAGCATCAATGGAATTTTCAAGCATCTCCTTCAACGCGTTTGCCGGCTGGATGATGATTTCCCCAGCGGCTATTCGGTTGACGACCGAGATATCAAGCTTCCGGATTTTATTTTCTGTAGCTTCCATGTGGTTCATACCTTCATTAACCATGCGTGTCTATCATGTCGCGTCTGCTTGCATCATACTAGCGCGCGGCTTCACGTCAATACCAAACCTACATCTCATCGTGTCAGCACTTGATACAGATAAACAAGCTTTTCATTTCCATATATATTTTCAGCAAGTCTGTCAACTCCATAGATTCTTTTTTTATATGTCGGATCTAGCAGAAACTCAGGATTTTATATCCCAGAGAATATCGGAAATCAGCACCCAATATGATCAGCATGGAATATCCGCTTTGGCCCAAGCCTATGAGGACTTCAAGAGGGAAGTTGCCAATGCAGAGGCCGCAGCGTATAAGGGGGAAGCAGGAAAAATGGTGCTTCAGCGAATCAAAGACCTAGAAACCTTATTTACTACCGTCACCGGGAACGATGTGAAGGAACTATCTATGTTCATGAAGGATTCCGAGGCGCTACGCAGAACTGCTGAATTTGCATCGCTCAATGCCGACCACATTCAACTCGGAAACCTCGACGACTCATTGCTGGTTGATGAGTTTGTCAAAGCTACGAAAATGTACATGAACCCAGACTATACGCATGAAGACCTAGCGTCTTCTGCTCCCATGAGTGAAAGTCAGCGGATCGAGACGTTCAATTCCCTCAATTGGCAAAAGGTCGGCGCTTGGTTCTACCTGAAAAGTAGTGTTCCTGTTCCTTCATATTTTTTGAATGGGCCCTTGGCTACTCAAAGGCGGCGTGTGACTCAGAGAACGAGAGCCGTTGACGATACAAATTCAACTGCCAATAAGACAACTGCCCAGAACGTGACGACTTCAGCTTTACAAGATGATCCTGAACAAAGCACTTCACACATGGTGCGTACGGTTTATGGTATCTTAAACGAAAATGATGGTGATGAAAAAGTGAATTTGTACCGGTTCTTCATCAATCCCCACTCTTTTGCGCAATCTGTGGAAAACCTATTCTACACTAGTTTTTTGGTGCGAGATGGTAAATTACGGATCGATGTTGATGACAAACTTGAGCCGTATGTCGTCATTCCAGATGAAGAAGCCGACGATGTAATTGGGGAAACCTCATCTATATCGCATCACATTGCTTCCTTCAACATGCCCGCTTGGCAACGGCTTATTCAAAAGTACAATATTACGGAATCTTATATCCCTCACAGAGAGGGCACGGATGATGCTATTACTGACGATGAACTGGACGATTAGAGCTCTTTTCATGATTCCTGTCTAGATGAGTTTCTTCCAGTAACTTGGTCGAATTCCTCGTCCAGGACTGCAACCCATCCATCAACTGATAAAAGCCCATTCACGGGCCATTTTCTTATGGGAAGAATGTTTAGGTCAGACTTCAACTTCAACTGCTCAAATATCTCAATACCGGCATTGCCTATCATCTTGGCATTATCTGTACATAAGGCCGGATCGGGAAAATGGCACTTGAGCTTCGTGGGGCTTTTGAGTTCGGTCTCAAGTTTTCTTCGGAGAACTTGATTGGCACCAACTCCCCCAGAACATACAAAGTCTTTGACATCATCAAATCGTTTGTCCACAGAATGCTTGAGGAATGCGATATTTATGCGGTCAATGATATGGTCAAATATCATTTCTTGAACTTTGAATGCAGCAAACTGCTGCTCAATCTCGCTCAAAGTTCTGTCTTCTTTAAATGCAGAAACGGAGCTCAAGAACGAGGCAAATGAAAATTCGATCACGTCAGGAACTTTTTTGTGCTTTGCAGCTCTCATTGGCATTTTGAGCCTTAGTCCATACTCGTTATCCCGGTCAGTCTTGACTTTCCGAAAAGTGTCCTTGGTTTCGAGATCTATCCGATCGACGTACTGCTCCAACTGAGGCCCTAACATGTTTCCCCTCATGCCTAATTCTCGGGCACATTTATCAATTGAGTCCCCAGCAGCGATGTCGGAGGTGTCAATAATAATCTCGTGGTCCGTCAAAGATTTCAGGAAAACAAGCATGGTGTGGCCACCACTGCATAAAAGACTTAGGAAGGGATATCTTGGTGTTTCAGTGGAGGCCATGTTGGCAGTGAGAAGATGTCCCAACATGTGGTGGACACCAATTAATGGTACATTCCATGCTACAGCCAAACCTTTCGCCAACTGCAAGCTTGAACTCAACGACCCCATCATGCCCGGACCACGGGTCACACAGATCAAGTCAGGGGGTTGTTGCGGCGTGATGCTATGTTTTGAGCAAAACTCCTGTACTAGGGTAGGGAGGTTTTGCAGATGAAACTCGTGAGCCATTGTGGGGATGATTCCGCCAATTGCTGCCGAGTTGAGAGTGAGCTTTGTCTCATCTATAACTGTGGGAGCCTGGACACGCACGTCTTTTTCAAGAAGAGCCACGCACGAATCATCGCATGACGATTCAAGCGCTAGAACCCTATATGATCTTTCGAAGAAGCGGAGTGGCTTGGCCTGACCTAACCCTCTACGTAGCATAGTGATGGCTGCATCTGCACAGGTGATTGCAGTGTGCGCGTGGATGAGGTGGAGCGGATGCTCACGTGATCATGGCAATGGGTCCATCAAACACTTTACCATAGAAGCAAATATAAACTCATATAGCTTCAATTCTTCTGTGCACCGTTTTATATACCCACCACCAGTCCAATCGAACAGGAACTAACAGCCGGGGCCAGAGCATATCAGCAGGAAGCGAGTGCTCATTAACAAATGAAGTCACTCAGAACGCGGCCTCATTGGAAAAAAACTAATCTGTCTTGAGTCGATGCAGGTGCGGAAACAACCATCACCATCTTCATACTACACCCATTGCTAATAGCGCCGGCTTGTGAGCTCTTTTTACGTCTCTTTGTTTCTCATTGAGCAGCCACACATTTCCCTTTTGTTCTTTGACTACCTCGTCAAGCTTGTACATTTCGATCATTACCCGCAAGCCGACCTTTCTCACACCAAGATTCCCATTGACGGTCGTTAACGATACCCGAGATACCTTGTTGATTTGCATCATTAATCCATAAATTCATGTCACGTTCGCTATCTACCTCGGCCATACCCACGCCGTTTCAGCCGTTCAGAGAACTTGAAGATACACATACTTTCGATAAAGGACGGTCTCTGGCGGCGAGCTCTGAAAGCGAGGCAGAAAACACATCGCCCATAATAAGTTGCATATTAGCTGGTGGTTTAGGAGGTGCAATAGGTGACACCAGTATGCATTCGCTAGATACTGTGAAAACCAGGCAACAGGGCTTCTCCTTAAACCCAAAATACAGCAAAATGATACCAGCATTCAGAACCATTCTTAAAGAAGAGGGTTTGTTCCGAGGCCTTTATGGCGGTTATCTGCCGGCTATCCTTGGATCGTTTCCGTCAACTGCTGCCTTTTTCGGCACTTATGAGCTTACAAAAAGAACCTTGATCCATGACTGGCATATCAACAACACCTTTGCGTATCTTGTTGCAGGAATCCTTGGAGATTTGGCGCTGAGTGTTTTTTATGTTCCCTCAGAAGTCATTAAAACTCGCCTTCAGCTTCAAGGTAAATATAATAACCCATATACAAAAGAGTCTGGTTATAACTACAAAGGGCTTCGAGATGCCGTGCGCTCCATCGTGCGTAATGAGGGTGTTTCCGCCCTCGGTTATGGATACAAGGAAACATTGTTGCGGGATCTACCATTCAGCGCATTGCAACTTGCATTTTACGAGAAATTCAGAGTGTGGGCCATTGGCTACAACAATGGATCTTCCGATTTGAGCATAAGTTCCGAGCTCCTCACCGGTGCTGCTGCCGGTGGTTTAGCCGGAACCATCACAACGCCACTTGATGTGATCAAAACCAGAATACAAACGTCTACTCTCAACACAAGCAAACAAGAGGCTCCGGCCAAGTCCTTTTTGCATCGATTTTCAACTTTTAACGCCTTGGGCTCTATCTACAAGAATGAGGGTCTCTTGGGTATGTTTTCTGGAGTTGGACCTCGTTTCATTTGGACTGGTGTCCAGAGTTCGATCATGCTTCTCTTGTATCAAACCGCATTGAAAAGACTAGATACTGTTTTTTCGGAAGGAGCAATGGAGTGATGATATTAGATGGTTTCTGTATATAGAACCCCTTGCCACCATCTGATATTTCATTCCCATGGCTTCTTAGTGTTAATCATGTTTGTGGTGAACTGATGTTGAAGTGCTTGACTCGTCACATGCCTAAAAAGTGGCATCCAAAGAAGAAAAGTACATGTTACAACAATCACAAGAGGCAATTGCAGCCCCCAATATTTATGTTAATTCGAGACATGAGGCTACCAATCCCTCACTGGCTTTTATATCGCTACCCAGTAAAATTGTTTTTGTCACTCATTGTTACTAGCAGTCAAATCGAGCTCCTATCCCGGGCTTGAGAAGAAGCTTTTGTTGAGTAAATTTCATTTAAAGGAGATTCTGTTCAACAGGTGATACTTCAACTCAGTATTCTATTTCGCCCTAAATAAAACAATACTCTCGGATGTGAGCCAAATATCAATCGAGAATTTACCATTTCTTATGGTCCGAGAACTCAATACAAAACAATGGAATGATGATCAAACAATGGAATTGAAGAAGAACATCTCTTGCGCTAAAAACTATTGCTCTGAGTTAGTGGTGAAAGTCACTGATCATATCATCAGAAGAGTGAGGAACTTGTCAAAATATTTTTTACCCTTTTGTTTTTGTAGAAAAATTGAAACCCCAAACTACGTCTCTCTTATCTCCTGGCATTTCGAGTTCGGCCGGATATAACTCACGTTCGCAGCTGCGGTATGTGGGGAAAATGCGGAGAACACCCATAGAAAATGTCCCGGCTAACCTGTCCCGGAATTATCACGTATTGAATCTCCGTTACAGGCAATCTTAGACAAAAAATATAACATTCTTAAAGTCCAATGTGTCTGAAACCCTGGTGCTATGTGCCCCAGCGTCGCATTTGGAACGTTTGTGAGGTTAGATCCGTATCAGGGAATCTGCACATGACGGAGGATATCAAGCTGCCTGTTTGCAACTGCATACACCAGAGGCAACAATTTGAATACAGATTCTTTAGAAACATAATTTTTGTTGAAAATTTAATGAAAGAAAAAAAAACAGATTAGGAAAATGAAAGTGCTGATTTTACTTACCATCTGCTGCTTACTTAATCTCACCAGCGCCCTCTATATTAATAAGTCTGTGAGACCAAACATTGATCCGTTCTATGACCAGCCAGAAGACCTCGATCAGTATGACCCTGGAGAAATTATTGACCAAAGAGAAGCTCCTCTGATGATCAGGGCTGTATACTACCCAATCAATGTGAAAAGTGCCTGGCAGTACAAGGTGCGGTCTACTGACTCCAGAGGAAATGCCACAGCCATTGTCACCACCATAATAGAGCCACATGAAGCAGACCCCAAAAAAGTCTTGTCTTACCAATACGCAGAGGACTCTTCCAATATCTCATGTGGTCCATCGTACGCAATACTCTATGGTGCAACCAAGGACTCTTTAGAAATATAAGCTGAGTCGTATTTAATGACAACAGCTTTGAACCGGGGTTGGTACGTGGTAATACCCGACTATGAAAGTCCCAGGTCTACGTTTACTGTTGGTAAGTCCTCGGGGCATGCCGTTTTAGAATCCATTAGAGCCACTTTGCAGTCTTTTAACACCACCGGAATCGACCCGGATGCTGAGGTCGCCATGTGGGGTTACTCTGGAGGTAGTCTTGCCACATCTTGGGCTGCATCCGAACAGCCAAAATATGCACCTGAGCTAAAGAAGAGCCTCATTGGAGCTGCTCTCGGTGGCTGGTTAACTAATATCACTGCGCTTTTAGAGGCTACCGACGGCACTCTTTACACGGGCTTGATTCCAATGTCAATCCATGGTCTTATGCATGAATACCCGGAGTATGAGGAAGTTATGATGGATAAAATTAATGCGTCAAAGTTAGAGAAGTTCGTGGAGGCGAATCTGCATTGTTTGATTTCTACGGTATTTGACTATGCCTTTACAGACTTTGTTGGTGGGGAGGACCCTGTTTTTGAAAACGGCTGGGACTTTTTCAAAATGGACGAGGTCAAAAAGATTATGGATCTTAATACTTTGGCATTGCATGAAGATGATGGCTACCCTGAAATTCCTCTTTTTCTCTTCCACGCTTTCTACGACGAAATTGTGCCTTATGTTTCTGCCGACAGAGTCTATGAAAATTACTGCAAATGGGGTATAGACTCATTCGAAATGACTGTGTCCAATACTACAGGTCATATTTTGGAAGCTGTTGAAGGTAGCGGGGCTGCCGTCACGTGGCTACAGAACAGGTTTGACGGCAAGGAAGCTATTAAAGGCTGCGAAAAGACATTTAGAACCACAAACATGGAGTACCCTGGTGCCGACAACGGTCTTTACTGGATGTTTCAGTCTATTCTGGAAGGCTTTCATGGTGGGGAAATTGGCTTGACCAAAGCTTTGAACGGTACTGCAGGTTTCAAGACCGAGATCGCCGTATCGCTTCTTTCCAAAGCACTCGGATGGGTAGGAGTGATACCCTTCAAAAAGTAATCTATTCAAAAGTAACATATATGCACTACTGAAGTTAAATCTAAAATGTAAGTATCAAAATACGAATAAAATCGTTTGAAAAAAGAAACTTCTGTCCACGGATTTATGCGTTTGTTATCATTTTCAAACAGAAGAAATATTGCTCTGCAAGTTGTGCGCATGCCGCCTCTGTGCAGCTTGTGGGGAAATTTCTTTTCCTTTTTAGGAAATGACGTGGAAGGGCAAGTTAAGCGAACAATCCGAAAAAAAAAATGATTTTGATACGAGAGTTCGGTGATTGAACGGGAGATAAGAAATTACACTATGTGATTTTCAAATCATTTTCGAATCTTTTGCAACTTTACACAGCTATAAATCAAGATGGACTCACAATACGTGTTGACTTCCCCTACTTGAAATTTAGGCTTGCCTTGCTGGAACTTACTTCTTAAAAATTTATATACTCGACTTATCAAGAGTTGACACTTCCTTCAACTTTCGGTACCTTTCGGTACCTTTCGAGTGAAGAAGGTGGCATTGTACTGCATACACTCTTGGCGTGCGTCACATGCATCAGGAAGACATGAGAAGTCCGTCATGTGCATATAGACCTGCATACCATTTTCGGGGAAATATTTTTTGCCTAAAGTAGCACTGAGAAATCTGCGCACAAGAAAGGGTCTTCCCGTTGACTCAATTGAGTCTGAATAAGAAATCATCAAGTTGAATAAGAAATCATCAAGTTGAATAAGAAATCATCAAGTTGAATAAGAAATCATCAAGTTGAATTGAGAAGAAAGTAAATCTGGATGGATGGCTCTATGGATGAGTTAATAAATTGATGAAAGATCGAGTGATCTTAAGAAGTAACATTCAGGCTATTATTTAGTTGAGCGCAGGTGCACATCGTAAGTATGTGCATGTTTAGGAACTTTCGCGTTTAACCGAAGACGGAAAAGGTGCAAAATACTCCAGCTAGGCCGTCCTCAGTTATAAATACTGAGTTGGTCACTGGTTTATTCTGATCTTTTTTTTTTTATTATAACTTTGCATCAGCATCATTGACTTCACCGTGCCGTCTACCGCATATTAATTTTCATCAAGGCATTCCAGACTTAATTAGGTACAATGAGGCTCTGGGTACTTTTATCCATATCTTTTCTTTTACAGCTAACACAGGCTTCATATTTTAATGTCGAAAGTCCAAAGGGTGATCCCTTTTATAAGGTCCCAGACGATTTGGAGAATTACAAAGATGGAGAAATAATACAGTATAGAAAAGCCCCCCTGATGATTCGGGCCGTGTACTACCCCATCAATATCAAAAACGCATGGCAATTCTTGGTCAAGTCGACAGATGGTAATGGCAATTCAACTGCTATGGTCACTACTGTTCTCGAGCCATACGATGCTGACCCCTCCAAACTCTTGTCTTATCACTTTGCTGAGGATTCCGCCAGTCCAGAGTGCGCCCCATCTTATTCGCTTCTCTTTGGTGCTCCCATGAGCAGTCTCGCCATCCAGATTGAGGCATACATCATGAATCCAGCTCTTGCTAAAGGCTGGTATGTTGTGGCTCCAGACTACGAGGGAGCTCTTGGAGCATTCACGGTCGGGAAACAAGCAGGAAGAGCTGCTCTCGACTCTATCAGAGCTACTCTAGCTAGTGGAAACGTTACAGGTGTCAATGAAGATGCTGCCGTGGTTATGTGGGGTTATTCTGGAGGCACGATCCCCACTGGATGGGCGGCACAGCTTCAGCCAGAATACGCACCAGAGTTGAAGGACAACTTAATTGGTGCGGCTATGGGTGGATGGTGTACCAACGTCACTGCTACAGTTGAGGCCACCGATGGTACTCTTTACGCAGGTTTAATCCCAAATGGTATCAACGGTATTCTTACCCATTACCCTGAAGTTCGGAAAACTTTTCCCAAACAGTTTACCCTGAAAGAAAAATATGAGAAGTTCGACCAGTCTCGCAGCAAGTGTTTGGTTGGGTCCGTCGCCACTTACCTTTTTGATGAGTTTTTCGGTGGAGATGATCCGTACTTTACCGCCGGCTGGGACTTCTTCAGACAAGACGATTTTGTGAAAATCATTAATGACAATACATTGGCCCTTACAGAAAAGGATGGGGTTCCAGAGATCCCACTTTTTGTTTTCCACGGAATGCAGGACGAAATCATTCCTATTGCAGGCTCGGAGAGAGCTTACGATAACTACTGTGATTGGGGTATCGAATCCATGGAATTTGCCACATCCAACACCACTGGCCATATTTTGGAGGTGGTCGAAGGATCGGGTGCTGCATTGACCTGGATTGAGAACATGTTCAATGGAACTACTCCAGTGAAAGGATGCAAGCGTACCTACAGAGAAACCAACTTGGAGTACCCAGGAGCAGACCTCACCTACTACAAGTTGTTTAAGACTGCCATTTCTGCTTTCCAAGGAAAAGAGCTCGGACCAGAACTTCAAGCAAACTTGACCATGAGTTTGACTGGAGAGTTGACCTTGGACTTTGTTCAGTGGGCAGTTGAGAAAATCGGTCCTGTCGCTTTCAAAAGAGATTTGGAATCTCAAGATCTTGACACGAGGGATATTGCAGAATCATTCATGGCCTCTGAGGGACTCCTTTGATTATGAAAAAAGTATGTACTACCAAAAAAAATTTATGTTTAATGATAATGCTCGACATTTTCACTTTTCGCGGATTTTTTCTAAACT
The DNA here is from genome assembly GCA_002374555.1 of Metschnikowia mauinuiana. Classification (NCBI taxonomy): domain Eukaryota; kingdom Fungi; phylum Ascomycota; class Pichiomycetes; order Serinales; family Metschnikowiaceae; genus Metschnikowia; species Metschnikowia mauinuiana. The sequence goes on along the minus strand of NKZY01000755.1, from coordinate 52,216 downwards.
TGTAAATAATATCGGGAGCGAATTTTATCGCAGCCTCCATTTTTACTTTCCCCACAAGTTGCTAATTTTTGCAAAAACACTCAAATTTGCTAGACTTGTGTTTCTAAAAAAGCCCAAAATTGTCTAATTCGAGATTGAAAATGGTTGAAACCCAGGAATTCTCGATCACCAGAGCCTCCCAGCTCACAATCCCCAATAAGGACTGGACCCACTACAGAATGGGCTTGAAGCTTAAATGCACCACAACTTACTCCTCATCGGTGAGTCTTGAGATAATATCTCAAGGAAGATGCATAGTATGTTCGTCTCCAATTGTTTGTGGGGTGATTTCCGAATTGTATTTTTGCAGCCACGCGCTGACCCATGACTACAGAGTCGCCCCTGAAACAAAACAATAATCAAATACTAAAGCTTAGGACCTGACCTACTTGAATTCATCAAACGTGAAATTTTTGGTCAAAGATCCCGTTGTGGGTCTCAAGATCTTTGATGGCGATACCCTCAACAAACGCCTTCAGATCACATTCGCCTCCGAGGCTCATTTCAATTTTTTTTCCAACAAAATTCAGCAATGGATAGGCATTGCTTTACATTCAGGAAACTATTCATACCCTGATCTGCAGAAATCAGAATCTAATGCAGAGCGTGAGCCTACATTTACTGGTCTTCGCAACAATGTAACCACTACTATGAAACTGTCACAAGTTGCATCTCAGGAGACTTCTCAGAATTTCACTCAAGATACATTCTCTCAAAAAAACCCAGTTCTGCTGTCTCAACTTCATTTGACCCAAGAAGAACCCACCAAGAGCTATGAAAAGCCTGCGCCTCAAGCTGCAGATTGGGAAGTACGAAGTTTCCCAACTAGAAGCGAACCGCCAGCCACAAAGATTGATGAATCAAGCATTCAAGAGAGCTTCCGGTCTCTTTTGAACAATGCACGGTTGCATGAGTCCAACGATTTTGACTCGACAATTCTTTCCCAACATACTGATTTATTCAGCAACAACACGCAATACAACACATACCTGACATCTGGAACTTTGGTTCCAGACTCAGAATGTACTGCCAATACGAGTCTTCATACAAAGCCGGAGTTAACTCGAGCTGATATGACAGCGTTGCTTAAAAGTCTCCCTTTTGACACAACTCAGAAGAAACGCTCAAAATCATCACGTAAGAAAATGAACCCCATGGATCGAATTCTCGAAAAAACTCTAACTCATATTTTGAAGGAGAAAAGGAAATCACTTCTCACGATGACTGATGAGGAGTTGTCAGTCAATGTGGCAAGAAGGCTACAAAGCCAATCTTTTTTAAAACTACTCAAAAGGGTCGAGCATATAATAAGTGACTAGAGTTACTTGTGTGCATTTTTTCTCTTCATGAAGGAGTCCTGGTGTATATTTTTGCCCACCGTTTCACCACAAGGCCATCTTCCTGCTGTACTTCTTCAGCAAAGAGTGTATACTTTCCATATTTCGGGCCCAATTTGAACATGCAGTACCAATATAAAAAGCAAAGAAACAAGCAGAACATCCCAAGATATGTGTAAGGTATCCAGCTCTCAGTGCCTTTAGGATTTGGGTTGGAGCCCACTATTGGCAAAATGATCAAGTACCCTGAAATGAGAATGACTAAACCCGTGCCAAAGTATGTTGATCGAATCGGAGCTCTAACATCAGGGTACTTTTTCCTGACAATAAAAATACCAAGCGCACAAAGCACAATGAATATCTGTTGTGGGTAACTCTCAAGGCTCACAACGTAGCTGTACACATCTCCTTCTGGGCATGATACAATTACCGTTGTAGAGATCAAACAACTTAATAAAATCGTTGGTAAAGGAGCACCCCAGGGCCAATTGGATGCCATGAACTGCGAGTATGGCAAGAAGCCTTCTCTGAAAACTTCCTGACTCACTCTAGAGATTGTATACAATACAACGAACACATTTCCCCCAGTGCAAACAGCAGCAGAAAAAGTAAGAAACTGCTCACCAATATGGTACCCGAAAACTTTTTCAAACAAAACAGACCCAATCAACTCACCGCTGCTTGAGATCTCGTCGCTGGGGATGATGGCTAGGTACGTAACATTGATGGCAATGTATGTTGCAGTGATGATACTCAACGAGACCGGACCAGCAATTTTCAACGTCCGTACCGGATCCTTGATTTCGTTAGTCACTGTATGAACGGAATTCCAGCCAGCAAATGCAAATGTGGCCTTAATGATAGCACTTGCAAATGACGAGAGAGTCAAAGTATTCTCAGCAGCAAAGAACGAGGAAGCATGTAATTCATACTTTAAATGAGTGACTGAATAAGGAAGAACGTTGACATAGAATCCTGTGGCTATAATCACGCCAGCCAAGCCCAACTTCATCAAGCCAATAAAGTCTTGCACTCTCACTCCATGCCGTACACTCACACCATGGAAAGCACACACAATATACAAAAAAGCCAAGCCAGTGAGCCTTGTTCGGAAAGGTGTTGTCTCAATACCCAAAGCGTGTAAGAAATATTCTCCAAACACCAAAAGGTTCAGGATAGTGAATCCAAACATGACGGAATATAATGAGATGATCACACTGGTCATCATGAAGGGTTTATCGTAGATGACCTCTAGAAACGCCTTTGTTCCTCCCGACCTCGGTATCAACGAGCCCAACTCGAGATACACGTAAAGTCCCGAAAAGGCAAGTATCGATGCAATCACCCACGAAAGAAGGAAGAAAAACGGAGACTTTCCACAGTCATTGTACATGCCACAAGAGATGGCCAAAAAGCCCGAACCCAATATTCGGCTCACAAACAAAATGGTCGTGGAGAACAAACTCAAGTGTCTGCCTTGAGGCGAATCTTCAAGTTCTTGGAGAAACCCCAGATTGAGATCACCTGGGAGAACTGGATCCACATTGGAGAGACGAGAGTCATAATCCACTCCTAAAGTGGACTCCGACGCGTCATCAGACAACTTCGTATATGACATGCGTTCTGTGCGTATTGCAGGGTAAATAAGAGGCTCTTTGGAGTGGATTGGCGGGGGCGAGGACTTTTTATGGCTGGTACTGATAGTGTGGCTGATAAGCGTTCCTGTGGTAGTATGCACTCCCGTGCCCTACAGATGTGGGTTTACGCGATACCCTAACCGACTGCATCTTGTAGGCCGGGACGGTCACCTGACAGCACCCAATATTGTGAGTGGTGGGAGTGATGACAAATCCATATTTTTGCAAGCTCATAACCAAAGCCTTCATTAATGATTTATAGTACAATAGCTTTTGGTGTGATCATAGTAGTATGTATAATTAGAACCATCTCATGAATGCTCTTGTTCCTGAAATGCAGGCAGTAGCGGAATTTATAGAGACGACATGTATTGCCATTTAGATTAATACGGAATAGAATACTAAAGAAATAAATCACATTAGACTATTTAGCTGCGTTCTTTTGGTTGACATATGAGGCCTTGGCAAGCTTCTTAAGAGCCTCCAACTCTCCACTGTTCTCACACATACTGTAGAACAAGGAGTCCTTGTTTGCAATCAAAACATATGGATTGTCGTACTCCACAACCTTACCTGCATCCATGACGAGGATCTTATCGTAATCAATGATAGATCTCAATCTGTGGGCAATGGTCAAGATGGTGGAGCCCGAGAATTCTTCACGAATGGTTTGCTGAATCAAAGTATCAGACTTGTAGTCAATAGAAGCAGTAGCCTCGTCCAAAAGAATCACTTTAGGACTTTTAAGTAACGAACGGGCCAAGCACATCAATTGCCTCTGGCCTTGCGACAAGTTGTTTCCACCTTCAGACACCGACGAGTTGATATCCAAAAATTTGTTTTGGTTCTCGGAGCTATTGTCCCTATTAGCAGACCGTTCTCTTTCACCTGGAGAAAGCAAATTGACTCTGGTTAAAGCTTCGAAAATCCGCTCATCGGAATACTGGTTGAATGGATCCAAATTGCTCCTAATCGTACCGGTAAACAAAGTTGGGTCTTGAGGAATAATAGTGATTGCCTGCCTCAAATCATCAAGCCCAATTTTGGAGATATCGACGCCATCAATTTCAATGGAACCGGTTTCTGGGTCCAAAAATCTGAAAAATGCCGTGATGATAGTAGACTTTCCGGCACCAGTACGGCCCACAACACCAATTTTGTTGTAAGGCTCCACATGGAAGGTAGCATTTTTAATAACACGAGGCAAATCTGGAGCATATCTCAAGGACAAGTCGTTAACCTTGATTTCACCTTTTTCGGGCCAGGACGCAGCTGGCTTGGATTCAGGTAATTCGGCAGGTGGTTCTTGTTCCACTTCCAAAAACTCTTGCAATCTCTCAACAGAGTTCATATTCATTTCAATATTAGCATAGAGACGCACAATCCAAAGAGCATTCTCAGAGAATGAAATAGCATATGACAATGACAAGCCTGCCAATCCAGCATCAATTCTTCCAATGGACAAGATGACAAAGATACCTGCAAAGAGCATAACCATGGAACCAACTGCATCAACTCTGAAAGACAACCACCGGTTGGCCACCCACATGTAGAAAAATGGTCTGTTGTTGGCGTCGATAGCTGCTAAGTTCTGCTTCATGAATCTAGTTTCCACACCGTAGGCTCTAATGGTTGCAACACCGGTCAAACTTTCTGAGAAGTGCTGATGGATAGGAGACTTTGTAATGGAGTCAAATCTCTTCAACTCTCTGGAGAGAGTGAGGTATAAATTACCCATCACGTAATAGAAGTAGGCAATAATGACGGCGAAGAACAAAAAGCCGGGGGTGATTGCAGCAATGAGTACAAGGACGGAAACGCACGAAATAAGACAAGCAAATGCACCTTCAGCGAAAGGCGTCAATTCCTGGTCAACGGATTCAATATCTTTGGAAAACCTGTTCATGATACGGCCCAATGGAGTCTTGTCGAAGAATCTCAACTTAGCTCTCAAGATCTTGGTCAAAACCTGCTTGAAGATGCTGTTGGAGGCTTCGATACCAATGAAAAATGTCCAAAATACTCTGCAAGTTGCCAACACAGCGTACACCATTCCAATGGCACCGTAAATGGTAATGTAGTACAAGACTGAGTTGCTTTCCTTCAACAGGTTTGCAGCCTTGATGACATTGGTTGGATTGACTGTGGAAACAACGTAGTTGTAAGAGCCAACAATACTAGACAAGGAGGAAAACTTTTCGGGACTAAACTTGCTGATTCCAATTGAATTCGTCACTCTGTAGCCGGTATCTTGAGCCCAGTTCTTTAACCACCAGGATTGAGAAATGAAAACAAGTTGGGGAATCAAAAAGACCAAAAAGATGCATACCCAGATGAACCATCCTCCAATCTCCTTGGCGTATTTAGCATAGACTTTGAAGTCAACAACACCATCAGATTTGTTCTCTTCCTCAACAAGCTTACCGTCATGAACGATATCTTCATTGTCTTCGGCAGCCAACTTTTTCAATTTTGCTTCAATCACTGCAGCCTTGGCTTTCATTTCATCATTTTTGACAGCCAAATTCTCCAAGTTGGCAGAGGACTGGTTTCTAGAGTTCAAGATCGAAGACTTCACCAATTCGTCATCTCCCAAGTGACCATTGGAAATCAATTCCTCGGGAGTTCCTTGAGAAGCAACTTTTCCATTATCCATGGAAACGACCCAATCGGCTTTCTGTACAGTCAAAGCCACATTGTGTGAAACTAAAATGCAGGTTCTGTTCGCCATCAATGGGCCTGCAATACAGTTTTCGTAGATCCAAGCAGCTGTGTGAGAATCAACTGCAGACAAACAATCGTCAAGCAAAACGTGTCTAGAGTTCGAGTACAATGCTCTGGCCAAAGAGACTCTTTGCTTCTGGCCACCAGACAATGCAATACCCTTCTCACCAATTTCGGTCTTGTCGCCTGCTACCAAAATCTCAAAGTCTCTGCTCAATCCGCATGCTTCCACAACCTTAGCGTAACGATCTGGGTTGAATGGGGTGGCGAAGATGATGTTGTTCTGAATTGTGTCGTTCAACAACCAAGCACCTTGAGAGCAGTAAGCAACGGATTCGGTGAGTCCAGTTCTTGGATCAATGACCAAATCGTCCCTAGGAATTATTCCAGGCAAGAACACTCTTCCTGCAGATAACTCCATTTCACCAAGCAAAGCCAATAACAAAGAGGTTTTACCAGCACCGGTTGGGCCGATGATCACATTCAATTTACCATCCTTGAACTCGATGTTCAAATCCTTCAACTTGAAATCCTTGTCTGATTTAGAGTTCCAAGAAAACGACGCATTGTCAAAGCCAATAACGGTCTTAGAGTCCGAAGGTCCCAGTGCCAATTGCTCGTACTTTGTGGATTCTTCCTCCTCCAAGAAATCACTGATTCTGTCCAAGGACACTTTCGATTGAATGACAATAGCAGTCATGTCAGCCAATTGGTCCAATGGGGATCTCAACAAAGTGAAAAGCGACAATGCAGTAAATGCAATTGGTGCAGTCAAAGGCTTTCCTTCAATAACTGTGTAACAATAGAAGGAAATGACAGTAATAATCGTGGGGATAGCAAACCACACGAATGCTTGACAACCCCAGAAGAACATTCTCAACTTCAAGTAGTACAACTCTTCAGATCTAATTTTCATGATGTCCAGGAAAAAGTTTTTCTCCCAAGCAAAAAGCTTAATGATTCTAATACTCAGGAAGGTCTCGTTCAATTTCTGGATTCTCTTATCAGTGACACCCATCATGGACTTTTGAGCTTTTGCGGTCCATGCCGAAAACTTGTAGTTGGCTGGTAACAAGATTATGATGGCACTGCCACCGGCCAAAGCACTCCAGCCAAGCAATCCGTACAAGAGCACAATGCAGAAAGTAAGCATGAGAATAGCACCAACGAAAAAGTGCAAGTAGCCACAAATCTCAGAAACCTTGAAAGCATCAATAGCCATCAAGTTGATAATAGCACCCAATTCAGAGGATTTAGAAGAGTCCTTATCTTTGGCATCGTTCTTGCTATTCTTGCTATTCTTGTCATCTTTGTCATCCTTGTCATCCTTGTCACTCTTCAGCTCCTCAGGATTTTCAGATGAATCACTAGAAGTGATTTTGCGTCTCAAAGCCTTGGCGTAAACTTCACCAATAATAATGGCTCTCATTCTCACACAAACACGTCTTCCCAAGAATAAGGAAAAGCCAGAAAATATGGAATCAGCCAATTTACTCAATGGCATGAGCAAAACAAGACACCAAGCAACACTGCGAGTGGTGGTGGACAGGTCTGCAACATACTCCAAGACCTTCTTCAACAATAGAGTTGGCAAGAAGACAATGAAGGATTGCAATATAGCCCAGAAGCCCTGGAAGAAAAAGAGCGCCTTGAAGTGGGAAAACAACCGAATGGTGAAACGTGCAGTCAGCTTGCCCTTTTTAAACAGCTTTAAGATATGCAAAGCATAGTCATCCTCTCTCAAGCCCCAAATGTCTTCCATTTTCATGGGGGACTTGTATGCCTTCCAAATCATTGGGTCAATCCAAGAGTAAGTCGAAAAAGACCACACACTGGACACCAATTCTGGGGAAGGTTTGACTCCGTCAGATGTGACGTATACACTGCCAGGTTTGTCACCAACGCTAGAAGTGACATTCAAAAGCACCAAAAGGGAAGTGGCAATGAAGCTTAAAATATAGTATTCAGAAACAATCTTGTGCTTCACGTGGCCAATCACAGCAGATCTAAAGTAAATGACTGCGGGGACAAAGTGAAACATGTAAAGGCCAGTGGAGTGGGCCCAAAGAGACGGAAGACGGAGGCGCATCTTGTTGATGTTCACAACTCTAATGGAGCAAAGAATGAAAAGGTAAGCCCAAAAAATTATGAGCACAATAGATACATTGAATGGCTTCCACTCCTTCTCAAAGTCTGAGAAAAAAAGGGTGGCGATGGAGATCACCAACTGGAAAATGACGATAATGTACTCCAAAGAGACTCTCAATCGATCCAGAATACCCTTTGGAACCTCGACAACTTTGCCGTGAGGGGTTCCATCCTCATTATTCTCCGACAAAGCACTCAAGTCGAAATGACGAGCCTTCAAAGAAATTAGTGGTTGTTTTGTGTCCTGGGAATTCGTAACAGCACCATAAGCATCAGGCGAAGCAAGGAGGGGCTGAGACTCTTCGGTCAATTGCACGTTCTTGGAGTGTTTCAAGTGGTACAAAATGCTCTTCACCGTAAGGTAAATCAACGAGATGCCGCCAACAACAATCGGGAAGTAATAGTTGAGCCGGGTTCTGGCACAATGAGGGAAATCATCGTAATCCCAGTAACCGCACGGCATTGTGGAATTCGACTTGGGCATTGGCAAGTGAATCCGGTGGCAAAAGTGAGCGAAAGGGCGATTCAATGCTGAGCCAGAAGTGATGAGCGAGGTTTGGCTTACTTGGGCTTTTCGCTATGTCAAAGTTGGGATTTTAGAAGACTGAGGATACTCTAAACCCACAAAGGACAGTCGCGTGGTAAGGTGGTGTCTTTAGAGATTTTCAAAGTTTCGAGATGGAGGAGAGCCCTGTGCAGGTACTTCTGTACGGCTCCGCGCTACAGCAGATAAACCCAATTAAGAAAGCCGTCTGGCAGATCGGCCACATATTGTTCCTAAAATGTGTGACCTGCAATACTGTATCCAGGAATTTCGATGCAGCCAATGCTTGGTAAAATAACCCATTGCGACGGTTATTTGTTTCCAGTGCCGTGCGTGCTCTGAGAAATAACTACTGCTGTTAAGGCATAACTACTGCTGTCAAGGTATCTACGTCAATGCTTCTTCAAACTCTGTATTAATGCACAACTTAATCCTTGGTCTTTTGGGTACCTCTCAACAAACCAGTTCTTCTGGCGGCAATCAAACCAGCCTTTTGACCTGGAACAGCGTTTCTGGAGATAGTAGAAGCCTTACCAATATGTTGATGGTTACCACCACCGTGAGGGTGATCAACTGGGTTCATGGCCACACCTCTGGTTCTTGGCCACGAGTTTCTCTTGGCCTTGTACTTGTGGAAAGCTCTACCAGCCTTCAACAATGGCTTGTCGATTCTTCCTCCACCAGCAACAACACCAATGACACCTCTGGCGTTAGAAGAGATGATCTTCTTGGCTCCAGATGGCAACTTGACTCTGGTCTTACCCTCATCTGGGTTGTGTCCGATGATGATAACGTAGTTACCGGAAGTTCTACCCAAAGAACCCTTGTCTCCTGGCTTCTCCTCAACGTTGGAAACAATGGTACCTTCTGGGCAGGCACCCAAAGGCAAGACGTTACCCACGTTCAACGAGGCCTTGGATCCACAGTAGATGAATTGTCCAGTGTAGACACCCTCGTTGGCAATGAAGATTTCCTCTCTCATTCTGTACTTGTATGGGTCTCTGAAAGCGACCTTGGCCAAAGGAGCACCTCTGCCGGAGTCGTGAATGATTTGCTTGACGACACCACGGATGTAACCTTTACGTTCAGAGTAGTCCAAGTCTCTCAACTTGGCAGCACCCTGTCTCAATCTGGTGTTGGCAGTGAAAATAGAGCCTCTACCCTTTCTCTGGTTACGAATAACTCTACCTAATTTGTTAGTATGGCGTCCAATTGTGGCTTCAAGTTTCACTCGAACATAAGTAGCGAATGTTCCGGTATGAATTTGCCCCTTAAATCTCAATAACTCTAATGGCGGTTTCAAGTATTTAACCGTGGGGAGAGCTTTTGGAAATGATCATGAGCACCACGGGAAAACAGTGCTTGAATATAAGCTTTCGTGATAACAGCAGGGGTGTTTCTATATCGGGGCACAGGCCAGCATGGTCGTATATTGTGGTGGTTTCACATACCCATTTTGTCTTAATTCAAACCCAGTACTTGGAGGAGGTGAGAATTTTTCACAGGGTGGAGCGGCACCCTGCGCGGTGTGTATGGGCACGTGATGCAATTTTTGGGCCAGTGTCCAGTGTACCTTGACTACCAGATGGTCACGTGCGCGCGCTTAGGGCTAGGGCTGCCCCGCATGCACCAGTGACGTAGTGAACCAGAAGGCTGTGATGAATGTAGGTTGCCAGGGGAACACGCCAGATAAGGCAACGTGCATATATTGTGAACACTACCGATTACGACCATGGTCAAATGTGAAGCGCTGAATCTTCATAAAAGTATCCGTTTATTTGAGTTCATTTCTCCAAACTCTCCGGGGTAGTTGTAGCTTTCTTGGACGGCTTCTTCTTAGCCTCTGGTTTCTCAACCGCGACTTCCACCACCAATTCTCTGCCGTTATGTTCCTTACCATTGAACTCCTGCACGGCCCTCAACTGATCTTCCTCACTACCAAACTTCACAAACGCAAAACCCTTGTTGAAAACTGGCTCCTTGTTTTCAGTGATCTTCTTGAGCACGTGAGGTAGCACTCTTCTGGTTGGTACGCTCACCCACACAACTTCATAATCCTTAAATAACACACTAAGAGACTTGGAGTTGGCCCTGAATTCCAAGTTTGTGATGAAAATCGTGTCTTTGGATTTGGCACCCTCTGGAGCTTTCTTCTTGCCACCTTCATCTTTCTTGGCGAACCCCTTGGCATCAGTCTTGTCAGAACCCTTGGCACCTTTGATGTCACCAACCGCGGACTCCTTGTCAAAAACATCGGTATCATTCTGCTTGGCACCATCAATAGACTTATGTTCGCCGTTAGCTTTACTCTCAGCAGCCTTGGCACGGGCCTCAGCCTTTCTCTTCTTCTTGGATTCCTTTCTCTTCAAAGCGAATGCATCTTTCTTCGCCTGTTTCTCCTCTTCGGATGCTGGTGGCAAGGCCTTCTTGACATAGATTGTTCTCAGCTTGAACTCCTTGTCATTGTATAGCTTGACGGCCTTTTCAGCGTCTTCCTCAGTGGCGAATTGTACGAAGGCAAACCCTAGGCATTTGTCGAAATTTCTGCCATGCTTCACGATTGGCTTGGACGGAATTTCAGCGGATTGAACACTTAACCCGTCAAAGAAGCTGGAAAGCTCTTCTGGCGTGGAGCGGAAGTCGATGTTGCCGACATAGATTCTGGATACATACACTGGTTCAGACATTGGGTTGGTGGGGGTTTGGGGGGAGTGAAAGTTCAATGGGTTTGCTTGGACAATTCTCGTACTAAATGCAAGCTACAACTGACGTGTAGTCTCGGTGAGAATGGGCTGACGGAATGACCGGCCTGCGTGCAGGACACCCATAACCTCCCCACAATTCAAACTCTACGTGTCGATATGTATACGGGTGGGAAAGTGCGTGTCGCGGCTTAAAGCAATCAATGGGTCCATTGAGGTTTTTTTCTGCGTAGCCTATTTTATTTCTTCGAGTGTCTTTATATTCCATGTTCAGTAGTCCAAAGAAAAGTTAGACAATGACCGCGTCGTCCCGAACTGCGAACTACAATACAAGATTAGATCAAGGGTTCTGCATGAATTGTGGTGAGTGTGAACACCAGAGTTTAATTTCCATTATACAAAATTTGGTGCTCCAGAGGGTGTAATAAAAAACGGTCTTTCATTTTATGATTTTATTCTATGAATCTGGTATGCTTCTTTGATATTTAACTTGAGGACCCACTTAACTAACGGATACTTTTAGTCTATACTTACTATGCTCACTACTTACTACGCTCACTACTCACTATGCTCACTACTCACCACTCACTTTTAATATGCATTTAATATGCTGAAATAATATAACCACATAATGTACTCACTCAATGAACACGTATACTTAATGCTTCTGATTAATGATTATCTTATATCCCATGCTTCTCTACACCTAGTCAATGATTCGTTATCTAATACCAGTCTATTTTCGGAGATGATGACATGCAGTTTATTTTAATTTGTAGAACAACTTGGGGGCCACGCAGTCGTTGACACAATGTTGCAAGTGGAAGTACTCCTCCACACAGTCCTCCTTGTAAGCCTTCTCTTCGTATCCCTCCTCCTGTTGTTCTTTGGTGACTCTTTCCACACACTCCTGGAAGTGGTGGACATATTCATGGCAGGCCTCGGTCTTCTCACACTCTTCACGCAAGTCATCAAGAGGGTCCTTGACTTCTTCCTCGTCTTCATCGTCCTCGTCATCCTCGTCCTCGTCCTCTTCATCATCGTCACCACCTTCTTCTTTGTCTTCGCTCTCCTCGGTGTCCTCGGATTCTTCCTTGTCCTCAGACTCGGACTCTTCTTGTTCGGCTTCTACGTCGTCGACGTGCTTAGATGTCTGTTGTTAGTATAATTTCAATTAGCTTTATGTTTGCACCGTTGGAATTTCCATCTTGCTCCCCACCATTGCTCGTACCCTGATCAGGTCACCATACTATGGCGTAATACGGCGTACTATGACACGCTCTTCCGGATTCAGTCACCTTCCGGATTCGGTCACTTTCCTGATTCAGTCATTGGTATTGCATAGCAAAAAATATATTTCGGGAAAAGGACTCGGCGAAAGCACATGGGCAGATTTCTTCACGTGTATATGTCGCTTTCCCGGAACTTCGGGCTTGCCTTTGGACGTACAGGCCAATCGTGCGGTAGCAATCAATGACGGATGCCGGTAGGCTAGCTTAACATACCTCTTCTGCGTAAGCAGTAGGAAAAGAGGATTCGATAAGGTCTCTCAAAAAGGACATTTTGGTGTGAGGTTTTAGGCGAACAGGCTGATGTCGTTGATTACTCTTTTTTGAAAAGACCTTCGCACAGGTAATCAAACGTGCGACTGGCGATTGGTCGAAAGTACTTTTTGCAATGTGCACGACCCCCATGCGACCAAAATGGCACACCAGGCGATCTATCCAAAGAGAAAGATTGTGTTTTAAATATGAATGTTGCTTGGATTTGCTAGCCTATCGAGCATATAGCTGCCTCATACTGGCTATGCTGTTGGAGTATGGCACATTTGGAGTCGCAGGCAGCGGAGCGCGTTAGTAGTGGGTGCTGCACACAGGAGCACCAGACCACCAACACCATAAACCTCTTTATCTCTATCTATTCATATCAGACTACAGGAACTCATTCCACTGCTGAGTCAGGATTTACTGCTACAGTCGGTCTTAGGTACCAATTGAAAGTATAATTATTCGTGGTGAGATGGCTTAAGCCTTAGCCTCAGCAGCAGCAGCCTCCTCCAACTTCTTGGCCTTCTCAGCTTGTTTACGGTAGTGCTTGTCACTCATGATACCACCACCCCAGTGTCTTCTGGTCTCATCGTACTTCTCGATGAAGTTGGCGTTGATGGTGGAGATCAACTTGGCCAACTCAGCCTCGTCCTCTGGTCTGACCTCGGTCAAAGCAGCAACGGCAGAGGTCTTCTTGTGGACAACAGAACCCAATCTAGCCTTACCCTTGATGATGGCGTATGGGACACCCATCTTCTTACACAAAGCAGGCAAGAAGACGACCAACTCAATAGGGTCGACGTCGTGGGCAATCAAGACCAACTTAGCCTTCTTGTTCTCGATAAGACCAACAACGTGGTTCAAACCGTACTTGACAACAACAGGCTTTGGGGAGACGTCGAAAGCCTTCTTACCATCGGCGATGGCAGCAGCCTCCTTGGTCAATCTCTCCTCCTTCTCGGTGGCAGTCTCAGGTCTGTACTTGTTGAGCAACTTGAAGGTTTGGGTGGCAGTGTTCTTGTCCAAGGTGTTTTGGAACTGAGCAATGGATGGAGGAACTCTCAATCTCATGGACAAGATCTTCTTTTGTCTTTGCAATTTGACATACTTGGGCCACTTAACGTAAGCACTCAAGTCGGTCTTACGACGGATGGCTTGACCAATACCGAAGCTCCTGGTTGGAGCGTCCGTGGTCTTTGGTTCAGACTTTGGTGCCAAAGGGGCTGGAGCAACCTTCTTTCCGCTTGGAGCCATATTGAATGTAGGTTTCTGTAATGTCTGAAGGAATTTTCAGGTTTTTTTTCGTGGTGGAACGGTGCGAGCGCTGGAGCGAGGCCTTGGTGTACGGGTTTGGGTCGCACTGAGATGATTTGTTCCGTCACGTGTGCATGTGACTGCTCACTGTGACACTCATATGCACACCTCGAAACGGAACCAGTATATAGTAAGGTCCAAGATGTCCCAATCCAGGATCTAATCAAAACCCAAAGTGTTAATGTGAAACACTTTGTGTTAATGTGACTTTGTGTTACAGAATATTAAAATAAAACCATTAATCTATAATTATAATACAGCCTAAGCTGTTTGAAGTAAACCCAAAACTAAAATATTCTCATGAGACCAGCTGTGTTCAATGCACAGATGTCCATCTCCTATTCTCCCATCCTCTTAGTGTGTATTGCGGAACCGTGCATCCCAGATAAGGACAATTGGGGCTCTGGAGGCAGCGCGAGCGTTTCAACTGGCCCGCGGGTTCCATTGCCTTTCCAGGCATCTTTCCGCCTTGGCAGCAAGAATCCGGTGCACGGACATATGAAGAAGAATCTGGTGCACGGACATATGAAGAAGAGTCAATGGTGCGGCCGGGCGTGGGGTCGGCTCTTGGCTGCAAGATTACACATTTCCAAAGTTTATCCTGGGATAAATGTGAAATGCGCTGACGCTCGTACTCTGCTGCTTCCGCTTCATCGTCTTCGTCACATAGGTAGAGCCCCACGATTTCAGTGAGTTGGCGCTGGGAGCCCTCGCATTCGTCGGTGCACGCGGCGAGTGTGCCTGTAATTCTGGCCGAATAGTCCAATGCGTAGATGCGGAGGAAATCTTTATTCATGCGACACTCGCGGACACGAGCTGCGTTTTCGGTATCGAGCTCGGCCACCACCTCAAGAACCTTTCCCTGCGATTTTTTGGCCAAGTATTCGCCCGCATTTGCGCTTTCCTCCTCTCCCTTTTTGCTCTGGTCAACAGTAGCACCTTCTCTTAATGCAAACCGAATGGTGAAATTGCGGGGTAGCATCTGCCAGGCTATCTGGAAAAACCGTGCAGATACCTGAGCCTGTGTTCCTGTTGGTTCCAGACCATGGGGAATTGACTTGGCGGAGGATGCAATGCTATCGTGATTATGCAAGAGTTGAGACAACTTGCTCTGCGTAGGCGACTCATGCGACATCGCTATCTTGGGTGTCGTGACATGTATACATGAATTCAGCACCAGCGGAGCACTGGTGACCGATCGTAAACTGCTCATCGTCAAAGCGTACCCCGGAGATGACCCCGGGGAATACGAGTAGTCTGTACTGGAACTGTTGGAGACATCGCTGCAAGAATCCAGCGTACACTCAAACTCGGAGTCTCGGCTGCTGGTGTCTTTGAGGCTTTGCTCAAGGATCTCCTCCTCTAATTTTATGCGGGCCCGCAACGACGCCTGTTTAAAGTTGATGATAGGGGGTGTGATATCTAATATAGCAACCATTTTCTTCAAGGGTATCGAACGAAAAGAAATCGATCAGTTCATAAAAAATAAAACCAGCAATCTGAATGCGGCCCTCCTTGTAGATTGCTTAAAACACTTGCTCACGGCTTGTCACCAATATGGCTAAAATGACTCTTCAAATTTTGCGGGGGTTCTGTCTCATGAAAGGGGACTATGGGTGATGATATTGGCAGCAGTGGATGTTGCTAGAGACTAAAAAGGGGAAGCTGCCCAAGAAGAGGCGGAGGTACAAAAGAGTAAGGGCGTGAAGAGCCAAAAGAAAAAAAGTAACGTGTAAACAGTGCCCAAAAAAAATCGGTAGTATATAACAAAGACTCCGGAATCTTTAAGGCGTGCTGCAGAATCTAAGCGACGGTAGCATCCAGGCTGCACGCGCGCCTAGAACTTGGCCTGCATGTGAACCTCAGAAAAGTGCCGCTTGGCCAGAGGCTGCGGAAATCTTATGCAAATTTGGACGCCTGTCGCATAAATGATGCTTGGAGTACAATTCAACTCGATAGGGGCTCGGGTAAGTGTTACTCGTAAATAATTTGATGTGTGTATTTTAGATTTAGTGCCTCATGTTAAGGCCGGGGGCTTTTTTGTTGTTTAAGTCCAGCTAGAGAAGCAACGCAGGCATAGGCCACGAGAGTTGCTGGGTAGAGCGCAATCTAATCTTCGCAATAGGTAAGCCGAATTTTTCACCGTGTGACCACTGCGATAAGAAATTCGAGCGGTGCGGGCCACGATCGTCACCTCTGGCCTGTCTCATGTGCAGGCCACAGCTCAACAATAACGCTTATTTCCCTGTTGTGGGGCATTGCGTTTAAAGTCGTCATGTCCATAAAAGCTTCGCAGAGCAACTTTTCTCCGTTTTACTTGCTTGCATTGACCTCGTAGTCGAACTCATCTAGTTCATGGCCCATTTCTGTAAGTCCCTGGTACCCACTGGCTGAAGCTGCTGGACTTTCAAAGAGTTTGTCGATATCCTCCAATTCCACTCCTTTAGTTTCGGGATACACAAAAATCACTGTAAGCACCGAGAGCACGCAACTTCCGGCAGGGAAGAGATACATGACCCAGCCAATTCTTTCTTGGAGCACAGGGGTGAGTTGACCCACCACGTAATTTGCAAACCAGTTGGATGCGGTGGACAATGACACACCCTTGGACCTGACTGCCAATGGGTAAACTTCTGGTGGGATGAGAAACCCAATGGGGCCCCAACTGTAGCCAAAAGAGGCGTTATATATAATCACCAATAACGCAACAAGCAGTGGAGTCGACGACATATCAAGATACATCACAAATGCTACGCAAAGTAAGCAGAAGCCCATGGATAACCCTCCACTGATCAATATAGGCTTTCGTCCCCATCGGTCCACCAAGAACCACGGCGGAATGGTACTCAAAAGGTATATGAGGGCATTGATTCCGGTCATGAGCAACGCCTTCGAGTCTTCAAATCCGGCCTGTTCAAACACCATGGGGGCGTAGTATGAGATGATATTGATGCCATTGAACTGCGCAAATCCCAAGGCTGAGCACGCGATGAAGACCCGCCGCCTGTAGCTCTTGAAGAGGTTCTTCCATGACCGTTCCTTTTTTGGAATCTTGACCCTCTCGTTGAGAATGGAGTTTTTGATTTGGAAAAACTCCTTTTCTGCCTTGAGCTTATCTGGATCATCATGATATAATAGACATAGCACGTGGAACCCACGCAAGTCATCATCCACGTCCAAAAGCCAACGAGGACTCTCGACCACAAACACTCCCCCAATCAAAAGAATCACCGCCAAAATGACCTGCACGAATAGCGGCAATCGCCATGACAAATTAGCCGCAAACAGGTGAGGCTTCGAGCGGGCGTCTCCGACGTTTTGAATGAAGTAGCAGAAATAGTCAATCCACACACTCAAAAAGTATCCGGTGATATTTCCGGTGAATTCTCCACACACTAGTTTTCCTCTCTCCTCCACCGGGGATATTTCACATTGATACAGCGGAACTACTGTAGATAGAACACCCACTCCAAACCCACTCAAGACTCTCCCCACGCCAAAGATCCATAAGTTTGGTGCAAACGATTGCAACAGGCCGCCAACGATGAACACCGCAGTGCCCAGTAGAATCGTTCTCTTACGGCCTATACGGTCCAGAATCAGCGAAACCATAAGCGAGGAGATCATGGCACCAATCTCCAAGATCGAAATCACAAGCCCCACCTGTGTAGCTGATGGATGGTGGAAGTATGCTTGGAAGGTGACAAAGGTCAATATCCCAGAGCAAACGCCTTGCTCGTAGCCGAATAACGAGACAAAAAGCGAAACAAAGGCCGAGGTGAAATACACCAACTTCTGGCCTTTAAATCGGAGGCCACTGGTGTATTTTCTTGCGTCGAAATCCACGTGTTCGTATGTGTTTCCGAAATCATCCCTATGGACATGAATCTGGGGGTCTGGCCGGAGGTGAGAGCTTTCGGAATGGTCAATTGTGTCCCAATCGTTGAAATCGTCATCCTCGGTAAAGAAGTAATCATCCTCCATGCCTGCAGACAGCCCCAGGGCTTTCAGGGGGTCTTGGGGGCCGGATGCATTGTGTAATGGAGAAGCGATAGAATTTCCGGGGTGCGCAGCAGATATCGAGGCGTTAGAAGGCCCAGTGCCAGACTGGGGAAAGTCCTGCAGATCACGAGCATTGTGTTTTGAGTGTGAGGACATGATGATGCATTAGCCAATAGTGGTTTGGGATGTGTACCCTGTTTTGAAATGAAGTGGCGTATGGAATTGAGAACCGTCTCTTTAAGTGGTACCCTGAAATGTTATGGTCAAGGAGAGGTTGGGTGCGACGAGCGTACGTGCGTACGGGTTGATTATGAGCGTTGCTAAGTATGGGGAGGCTCGGCACGGGAGCGCGAATCTGACCCCAGAATGCACGGATGTGGCTGCGAAACCCATATAGGTATTCAAAAGTGGGAGTTTACAATATATGGTTCTATACGGGGTACGAGCATAGTGAAGTAAAGTATATATTGATTGCATAAGCACGGGGACTACTGTGAGCAAGTCCCCTCCAGAATTTTGTACGCTATAGGCAGACTAGCGTATTGTACAGATAAAGTCTAGAGCAACGGCTAGCTAATTATCTAGGTTGGTTTTCTCTTGAGGTAACTCTCAACGTAAAAAGCTCCAAACAAAGCAGTCAATGGAGCCAAGTACGCCACGTTGATCAAAAGAGGCAATGCCTGGTCGGATGTCTTAATGCACCCCGTGAAGGATTGGTTGGTCACATCCGTATACCAGATGAAGGCATGGAAAATGGCAATGGATCCACCCACAACAAACTGAGAGATTTGCATGAACGTCAAAGATCTCTTGACCACCGTAGGCACCCTGATCTTCAAACAAGCCAAACTGAAGTAGAAATACATCAACGAGTGGATGAACGAGTTGAACACAACGAAAATCCAGATTGGAGGGCTTTGGTATCTGATACCACTCCACATGCACATCATGGCCCCGGCATGGTGGTAACTTTGCAAAAGACTAGAAGGTCTTCCTTTGAGCAAAATGATGATCGTGTCAATCACTTCATAAAATTTGGAGATGTAGAACCACCAGCCGTAAAGTGACAAGTTGTGGTTGGTGGAGGTTTGTTGGAAAACCCCACTTTCCAAGTCGCACACAGCAAGAACAAAGTTGGTCAAGGTGCTCTCACTTTGGAGTTTCTGGCTGATCTGGCCAATAGTATAGGAAAAAGCATTCAACATTCCAACAAAAGTCCACACCGAATACACGCAGAGAAATATGTTGTGCAAGAGAACGAAGAGCTTGAAAAATCCATAGGTAGCGATCTTGTATGGAGCAGGCTTCAAGCTCTTAAGCTCTTTTTCAGTGAGATTGGCGGCGGCCTTTTCGGAAATTTTAGCCTTCTTCAACTGCCTGCTCCGTACAATAGGGTTGATAAAATGCACCATGGAGAAGTACACTATGGCGATAGTCAATGGAGTCGACACTTTCATGGACGCCAGGAACACCAGGGACAACTTGGAGCACTTAAAAGGCGATGGAGGAATGGGGGTATCGAGAGTGGGCATCGCCCACAATGCAGAATCAGGAAGCCCAAAAGAGAAGGACATGGTTGGTGAGATCTCAGGACAGGGGAAATTTCTCTGGTTTAAATGGATGTAATCACCGATGCGCACTCAAGCAATGAGAATGTTGGGAACGTGCAGTTTCTGTGGGCGCTCAAAAGTGCTCTTTTGACGCAGCTAGGCGCACATGCCTGCGTCTATTGCATGAACGTTGGGGCCGACGGCCTGGATGTGAAATCTCTCTCCACAGACAATGAATACTTGGAGATTTGATTGAGGATTCTCGGTAATTACATCCTGGCTCATCTTCCCGGTGCAGGCCTGCCTAGCCGATATGACTGTGTTGGACAGCAGGTGTTGGTCATCGCGCGGAATTGGGTGCTCAAATTGGCATATTGCCTGTGGGTACGCTTTTAGTTGTACGCTTCGATTGGTCGTAACTATATGCTAGGATGGGCTTATATTTTCACGTGGAAAGGATTGGCCTGGTTGAGATTGGGGATCGACTTCAAACCTGCCGAGAGATTCATGCCGTTCATTTGGTTGGTGATAACTCCCAATGGTTTCTTCGGGCTCCGAACCGGCGATTGCAGCCGCGACTGTTGTCTGCTCTGAGGCTTAGTTTGAGTCTTGCCTGATTGCCTGATTGGGCTCCTCATTGGCGACCTTCTCTGTGGGGATTGTTTGCTAGGAGATGCCACTTCTTGCACGGACAAAATCGGATTGAACTTCAATTGTCTAGGCTCCACCAGGATGCCGCGGTTCTCAAAGTAGCTCAAGATGGAGCTTATGGCTTCCTGCAAGCACACGTGATCGAACGAGCTCATGATCACCAGCCGCGAAAAGTCGCTATTTTCCACCACTAGCTCCACGTCTAATAACAAGCGAAGGGGAATAATCACATTGTCTCTGAAATGTTGGCTCTTCTCGCTAATAAGATCCATGGTCTCGGGCAGGAGACCGAGCCTTATCTCCAGAGTGTATGGAAGCATAAATGACAATTTATCCGCGCAATGCCGGGCCTTGGCGTCATTTCCTTTGATGATGACCTTGTAGTCATTGCCACTCTCGAATAAACTCATGGATTTGGGGAAGGCCACGTAGGTGCTGAATTCATTTTCCAACTCCAGTACAAAGTTGAGGTTGTACTTGTTTTTTTTGATGAGATTCAAGTAGTGGCACTTCAATAAGCGAAACTCCACGGTGTTGTAGGCAACGGAAAATGCATTGGTTGCACAAAGAGTGTTGTCGCCACACAGCTGCACCAACAGGTCGATTTCTTCTTTCACAAACATGATGTTCTTCAGGTTCTTCATGGGGCATTTGATGAGCACGTTGTTCTTTCTGCGGAACAGATAGAGGATCTTCTCCTCGTCGCTCTCTTTGCGGGGAGACTTGCAGTGGCTTGTGCTGGAGAATTTGATGAACACATTGTACTTTTTCATGATGGACTGAACAATCGAGCCTCCGTTTCCAATGATACTCTTATGGAACACCTCAGGAATGTTAAACTGCATCTCGGCTGGAAGTTCCAATTCAATGAGGTGCAAGGTGCGAACAAGAAGGTCGAAGATGGCCACCGAATCCTCCCTCTGCGAAGGTTTGCACACCTGAAACCCCATATCCACGGTGAAGTTGTATTCATTCAAGGGCTTGAAGCTGATTTCCGGCAAATGGTTGAGCCGGTTCAAGATCTTGATGATCTTTCCGTTTTTCTTCCCACTGAGGAAATCTTTCTGGTCGTTGGCTAATTCCATGGACAAGTTGATGTTGATTTCCGAGTCGGCTTCCTGGATGATGTTGGTGAAGAAGAGCCTGTTTTTCAAGTCCGATACCAAGTCGTCCAAAAGAAGGTGGATCTCGTCCTTGTTGCCTAGAATAGACATGCCATGCTCGTTGTATGTGAGAATGCAGGTCTTTTTTGGAGCAATAAGGTTGAGAAAGTAATACTCCAAATCGGCGCACGAAGGGCCTCTCAGAAACCGGATCTGGATCTCATAAAAAGTGCAGCTCAACTCGCTGATCTCGAGCGCAGTGTCATGCACAGAGTCTGCAGTCTGGCCCTGGATGATTACCAGATTGTTTCTGGGCTCGCCCAATCCGGGAATCTGCACAAACGTTCCGTGTTTAAGCATGATGGAGACGATATCTTGTTCATTGTACAATACCATCAAATCGAGTTTTTCCTTAGAAAACTGGATTTCTTGTACGTAGAGCCGGCCCTGGGGATTTTGGCGCGGGTCCACTATGGCCATCAATTCCGTCAACACTTTCTTGGTATGCACCATTTCAGGCACCTGCTTGGACGTGAGCCAGATCTGCATATTGTCGTTGTTTTGGAGCAAGCTGAAACTGTAGAGATTGGGCATCATGTGAGGAAGATAGATGTTGACGTCCAGGCCGAAAGTGATCTCGGAGAAATTGACGAGATTGATTCCTCCCAAGCATGGAATCATGGAAAGTGGTACCTGCACCTTATCCACAAAGCAGCCTCTAACAAGAGTGTCATATAATACCTTGACGTCGTTTTCTGCAAAGTTCAAGTTGTCTCTGTTTCCCAAAATGTAAATATAGTGCTGGTCGCCTTTACTTGAGTGGCCCTGGAAATCGGTATCCTCATCGGACGCCATGATCTCCACATTGTAACGTGTGGCTATGCTGTTTAATCTCTGTAAAAAATTGGCCCCAATTAGCTTGAACTCGCCTGTAGCCAAACTAAGCCTTTTGCTTTCCACTTGCTTGTAAGCCCTGAGGATCTCCGTGCGGGAGTTGTTGATGAATGTCTCGTTTCCGTTGATACTTATGGTGATGATCTGGTTGTTGAGCTGTGGCTCCACCAATTTGATGTGGTTGGTGTCACCAAGTCCATTGTAGTTAAGAGACATCACCGCATCTCTCAATTTCACAATGTTGTCAATGACTCTGATGTCTTCCTTGTTGTAGTTGGACAAGATGTTGTAAGGGATCAAATTGCGAGAGATGTTGGAGTGTTGCTGCCAAAGGCCGGTGGAGGACTCGAACTTTGCTTTGGTGGAGCTGATGAGATACTTGTACTCGAGCGATAAAATGAGCATGTTGGAGTCCATCTTGCTCGGGTTGGTTGGGTATATGTTTGGGATAGAAATGGGAGAAATAATGGGGGATGAGAAGGGGTAAAAATAAGGCCAGGTGGAAGGTGGCAGGTTAGGGCTTTATTTGAGTGAGGCAGACCCTTTCCAGCGGTCATTACTTCTCTATTTCTAGCATACATAAACATGGACCCCGATCGAGCAAAAAAGTAAATACAGATGCGCCTAATTAAACGCATCTGGTGTTGAGATCTGCATAGACGCACTGCACATAGCCAGCTCCGTGCATCAACACAATGCACGGGTGTGTACTCACAAGATACTTCATGCCCCAACATTTAGACGTTTCACGTACGCCCGTCACGTGATTCCCCAGGATTGTTCTAGTCTATCTCTTGATTATATGCTTACATCATCCGGGCCCGTTTGGTGTCCCACACGTAGATCATCTCGTCCCAACCGGTGGTCGCAGCCCACCCGGGCTCTCCCCATAGACTGTAATCACAGCCAATCACAAACTCTCGGTGATTTCTCATCACCCCACTGCACCCACTGTTCGTGTTATTGAGGAAGCGGGCCTTTTCGTCCGACTTGTCTTGCCAGACACGTGCAGTCATATCATATGATACGCTCAAAAGCTCCTGCCCACTATGTGGAGACCAGGTCACTTTGCGGACGGCGAACTCGTGGCCTAGAAGCTCATTCAATGGTGTTGGTCCTCGGTTGTGATATGCTGGCATGGGCAGATGCAGGTTGGGCAGGTCTATTTTGGTTATCATCCGCAAATCCCACACCCGGACGGACTTATCTGTCCCGGCAGATGCAACGACGGTGGGCTTGTATTTGTTCCAGTCAACCGACAAGCATTCAAGGCCACCATGGGCCACAAAGTCAAGTTGTAAAGGGCGAGGAGCCCGAATGTCCCAAATGTGAATGTGCGACGCACCCGTACAACTGACTATCGTCAGAGGCGAATGCGGGGAGAAGGAAGCATTGTAAATGCATTTAGTGGTATTGATTTGACCAGGAGCACTATTGTGCGCTAGAGGGACCGTGGGCTTCGCCGTGCCGGCCACGCTGGAGGCCTGTGTGGTGTAGTCGACTTCCGGGCTCAACGTCAACATGGACTGCTGTCTATTTGGAGTCCAAACTTTGATGGAACCATCCCACGACAGTGTCACAAAGTTGACTTTGTCAACAAGGTTCCAATTGACCGAGAAGACCTCGCGCTGATGCTCCTTATAGTTCATGACGGGAAACTGGCCCACGGCCAAGTCAAATAACTTGACTGAGCCATCCCCCGAGGCAGCCGCCAATTGATTTTCGTGCACCTCGCTCCATGCCACGTCGAAGAGACCATCCTGAGTTTCCCAGTCCAACTCCTGGTGGATCTGGCCCGAGTTATCGATGCCCAAGACGTATACTTTGCCGTTGCCCACTAAACCATAGTTGGCGGACGCAGCCACGGCCATCTTGTTGTCGAAAAAGGGAGAGTATTGTACGCCGTAGCCATTGTAGCCTTTTGTCCTGAACGAGAGCATTTTTCGGGGTGGGTATGTCTCGGGGTTCTGCTCAATAGTGTGGCTAGATAAGTCACCGAGGAGAACCGAGTCGCGCGCAGGACCCACCAAACAATAGTGGAGACTGAGGAAGATACGATTAGTTGAGATCGAAAGCTGGAGAAAAAAAAAAATGCCCCACCCTGCCTCACTTTCCACCACAAAATATTCCACCACAAAATATTCCACCAAGTACACCCACTACAAAAATATTTTTTTAAGAAGTCCATTGTTATCGAAAACAATTAAACAAAAACAAAAACAAATACAAATTTCAAAAATATTTAAATTTTTCATTCTTTTTTGAAATTCTTTGTTCTTTAATAACAATTTCATCATGGTCTAATTTGGTGCTTGTAATTTGCTCTCGTGGTTTGCTTTACTGATAAGATCACCTGAAACTATAGCTAAGAATCGAGAATGCGATGCTCGAACACATGCCAAAGCCAACCTACCTGCGTCAAACGGTCTGTCACGCGCGTCAATTGCTCTCATCAGGCCATTACTAATTATCTGGGGCACTATTCATGGTCTGTGCTAATGAAATACAAGTCAATGTAAGCATTACTGTAATTTAGTGGCTCTGTATTCTTGACCAAATCTTCTAATTTCTGATAATCACAACAATAAACACTGCTACTTGGAATAAACCAAGATGATCTAGAATGCAAGGATGATCTAGAATGCCAGGATGATTTAGAACGAACTCAATAGATAAGAATTGATTGATTGAGACTATGTGCAAATAATTTAGAGTATCGGCTCCCCCCCCCCCCGCCCCCCCCCCCCCCCCCCCCCCCAATGGTGTCCCAGCATCGGTTCATGGGTCAACTAGTTTGAGTCCAAAGTCAATAGCCAAAGGTGGGTCCAAAGTTGGAGATCCGAATGGTAAGTCCAAAGTTCAAATATCGAAAGTTTTTGAGTCCAAGAACTTAATTATGTTATGGTGTTCCGGTGCGATGTCTGAGATGTTTGCCAACCCGAACGAGATCATGTCACCCACAACGAGACAGGCTTTTTGTTGCGAGTATTTCAAGTACTCAAAGTCATCGTCAGCAGAGGAAAACGCCTCCACCTCGGTGTTGTCTTTGACTAGCGACAATGATTCCAAGCCAGTGGAGAACTCGTAGCTGCCGTTAAATCCCTGCCCCTCTGTCTTGGTAGACATGATCTCGTCCAATGAAACCTCGGAAGACCCATTCTGAATCAATCCCCAAACAAGCCAAAAGATCTGCACCGAGGAACGCCAATAGATCACCTCGTTGTAGAGCTTCTTTACTTCATGCTCGCTTGCGGATGCGCCAGTTTGGTTTGGTTCCTCGTTTGTAATGAGAGTTGATGAACTGGGCTGGAAGTCATAGTTCACATACGACTTGAGAAAGTTGAGCTGCTCCAATTTCGTTGGGTACTTCTCGTCGTGAATGTAGTAGGATCTTTCCTCGTCGTGGTAATCAGACATCCACTCGGAGAAATGGTCGGCTACGTCGTACGCAGGAAAGTTTGCTCCGGAGTATTCGAAATCAATCACCGCTAAATCATTGTCTCGCCTATGACTCGTGGTGATTCCAGAGGACGAGTCGGAGTCGGATTGCAATACATCCTTGGGATCGAACGTGCTTCTCAACAACAAGTTACCGTATTGGGTATCATTATGGCAAAAGTGATAATTCTTATGGATATCCCTGCGATCATACTTGGCGAAAAGCCAGTCACGGTACAGGAAAATCATCGATTTGAATTTATCCCACGGCATCAAGAGTGTTTCCTGGACAACGTCCTTAGAAAGGGTGGGCAAGATATCTTTTTCAAAAAGCGCAATCCACTTCATGATATCCATCCAGACAATGGGGTACTCCAAATCCCTTTCTTCATCGTCCAATTCGATCTTATAATGCAAGTCCTTCATTCTGCGGCCCACCATTTGGGAAATGACAGGGTTCCTCAAATGGTCCTTGCCCATAGTAATGAAGCCTTCCAAAAATTGTTCGAAACGGCCATTTCCAAAGATACCCAAGAGATCGGGACCAATGTTTTTGGACGAGAGCTTGACTAAGATTTTCAACTCGGCCTCTCTGTTGATCAAGTTGTCGACATTCTTTCCATATACTCTCAAGAGCAACAGCGGAAGACGAACACTTTCTTCTTCATCTGAGTACTCAATTTTGTATATGGAATTGGTCAAGGCTCCCAGAATGCGCTCCACCGTCATGTTATTGGCAAAGAGTTGTCTCTTGTACCACTTGGAGATCTTGAGCGCATTAATCAAACCTATCAATTCCTCCTTGAAGAAATCAGATGGAAGGGTATTGTCCAAATTCCTAGCCACTGTTGGAACCGACTTGGCATTCGGAAGATCAATGACTGTCAGGGAAACACTTAATTTGTTCAATGAACTGGAAGAAAGTGATCTTTTTGAAGATATGGAGGGGCGTCTGGATGACGACGAGCCTCTTATATTAACCGTGGAGTTCCGAGTTCTTGATCTAGATCTGGAGCGGCTTGGTTTCGCCAGTGAGTGTGTGATATCCATCGTTTTTATAGGTTCCACTGAATAAGAAAATGAGCTTGTGGCCTGGGGTTGAGATTAGAGTGCGGAGGTTCGCGAGTCACGCGACATGGTGTGGCCAATCTTTTAAATGAACAAACCCATGGAATTTACAGGACTCGAAGAAGATAATTCCACATCGGTGGGTTTTTCTGAAAAAGAGTTTAGTATCAATTTTTTGGACCAAATATTTGGGGATCCGAAATTAAAAAAAAAAAAAAATCTTTCAAAACAGAAGACTCCAGAGTAAGCTTTCCTGCACTGATTCCAGATCTCTCGCACCGTCTAGCAGAGATCAATTGGTGATAACAGACCCCACAAAAAGTGATCCAGCATGTATATAGACATAATGAAAAAAATTGTACGAGTGAATTAGAGCCCAAGATATTAATTGTTTAGTTAAATTGTGCTCGCTATATTTTGTTTGTTTCAGCAGCCTCTGATTGTAATGCTACATTTCTCTGCTTATTTGTAAGACCAATTGTTAGCGTGCACTACCGGATACTAAATTTCGCTTGTGACTGCACACATCATCTAGAGCAGCGTGTCACAAACGATTCATTTTAGATCCCACTTTTCTTCCCATCATGTCCCTCAAAGACGCAGTTTACATCACCGGTGCCGTTGGCGCTGTAATTGCCTACAAATTGAAGACTGGAGAGCATGCAGAGCTTCTTTCAAAGAGCTCTGGCTATGAGGAACAAATCCTGTCACTCAAGGCGGAAAACGAGGCCATCGCTGCAAAAGTGGAGCTGCTTTCTGCTGTCAACTCGAAAAGCATGGAGGATTACCGTGCCTTAGAGGGACAGAAAAAGAAATCGGCTGCTGACCTTGTTGAATTGAAGAGCCAACTCGATCTGGTGCAAAAAAACCTCACCAAAGAGACGCAGGCCGTGAAGGCACACGAGAAGGATATTGCGGAAAAGACTGAAGCCATTGCAAATCTTGAGCGCGAAGTTGAAAAGGGCAAGGAAGAATGCCGCCAAGTGAAATTGGACCATGAATGCAAGCTCAACTTGGAGATCACCAAAGTTGCGGTTGAAAAAGACCAGATCATCGCCGACTTGGAAAGCACTCAAAAGAAGACTCTGGCAGAGCTCAAGGCTTTGATTTCCAAGCTTGAAAAGGAAGCGGATGAAAAGGCTGCTTCGCTTAAGGAGCTCGAATCTGAGGTGGAGTCTCTCAAACTGCAGCTCAAGACATCGGAAACGGAAGCTTTAACCGCTAATGATGAATGGGAATTGAAGTTTTCCGAGCTCACTAAAGAGTTGAAAACAACTCGTGAGTCCGAAGAAAAGAAAGCTACTGAAATTAAGGAGTTCGAAGAAAAGTTGAACCTGGTCAAAGAGGAAAAGGCTCGTGAGTTGAAGAAGTTGGAAGAAAATAAGGAAAATGAAATCAAGAAGTTCGAAGAAAAAAAGGCCAATGAATTGAAGGAATTAGAAGAAAAGAAGGCCAATGAATTGAAGGAATTAGAAGAAAAGAAGGC
>NKZY01000755.1:0-23988 GCA_002374555.1 Metschnikowia mauinuiana | reverse complement strand
GAAGAAAAGAAGGCCAATGAATTGAAGGAATTAGAAGAAAAGAAGGCTAATGAATTGAAGGAATTAGAAGAAAAGAAGGCTAATGAATTGAAGGAATTAGAAGAAAAGAAGGCTGATGAGTTCAAGGAGTTGCAAGAAAAATTGAAAAAGACCGAGGATGAGAAGTTAACCGAGATTGACCAATCAGAGCAAAAATTGAAAAAAGCTGAGGAGGAGAAATCAAAGGAGTTAAAGGAATTAGAAGAAAAGAAATCAACTGAAATTAAGGAGTTGAAGGAAAAATTAAACCAGGCTGAAGAAAAGAAAGCTGCTGAATTGAAAGCATTAGAGGAGAAGAAATCAAACGAAATCAAGGAATTGGAGGAAAAGAAAGCTAATGAGTTGAAGGAATTGGAGGAAAAGAAAGCCAAGCAGTTGGAGGAGTTGGAGGAGAAATTGCTTGATGCTGAAGACAAGCAAAACGAAATTATCGAGGCTCACAACTCCTCTTTTGAAGCCAAGATCGAACAGATTAAAACCTTGAATTCCGAATTACAAACTCAAGGATCTGAAATTGAATCGCTCAAGAAAGAGCTTGAAAATCTCAAGGAGCAGGACATTGCCAAGGATGCTGAAATCGAGTCAGCTAAGAAGGCTTCTGCTTCTGAAGATTCGAAATCCAAAGCAAAGATCACTTCTTTGGAGGAGGAAGCAAAAAAGTTGAACGAAGAGTTGAAAGCAAATACTGCTAAGCTCGAGAGCTTGACCTCGGAGCTGGAAGCAGCCAAGCAAAAGGAGTCTGAAAAGCTCGAGATTGAGCAGAAATTGTCACTGCTCGAGGAACTGTCTAACAAGCGTGAAAACGAATTTAAGGAACAGTATACCATTAACGAAAATCTCCGCGATGACGTCAAAAGATTAGAGAAGGAAGTTTCGGAGTACAAGAGCCAAGTGGAAGAGAAGACTGCTACTATCTCTTCCTTGGAAAAAATGCTGGAAAAGGAATCTTCGAAAGAAGCATCTAATAAGGGTACTGGAGAGAAAGTAGTAGAGGCTGGATCTGGAGAATGTACGTCAGAGGATGGCAGTGTCCAGGACTCTACCGAGACCGCGGTGGAGCTCGGTACTGCTCCCGCCTTTGACGACGCAGCAATAGCCGAACTCGAGAGTACCATCAAAGAGTTGAGAGAAAAACTCCAGGAAAAGTCAGCCGAGGCCGAGAAGTTTAAAAAGGAGACTGCAGTCACAAGGGCAGTTATTGCTAAATTAAAAGAGCCAAGTGTTACTCCTTAATTTGGGGGTTCAAAATCGGCACGTGAATGCCTGTCATGCACGTGAATTTGTGTGCCTGATGCATGCGCGAGTGAAATAGCGATGTTTCAGTAGGTTATATGTATCAACAAATATCATTTTATATACACTCTCGAGGGCGAAATGCGCATCTATATTAGGGTATATGCAACAATATCCTGACGTGCATTGTAACAGAACAAGAGACAATCGCCTCGGTGACCTCCAATACGTGCTGCATTCCCGCGTGGCGAGAATGCTTATTAACCTTAATGTGTGGCTTTCGAAACATTCTCAGCCGAGTGTTATGTGCCCGAAAAGAACCCGTTTTTATATGATTCTGCTTCACTTACCTGTTGTCATGGGGCTAGCTCCGTCCCCCTCGAGTATGTCTAAACGCGTCGTAACTGTCCTGTAATCACCAACTTACCCTTGCTTCAAGTTAGAAGCTGGAGAAAGACCAAGTGCTATAGTCCCCAGAACCGGAATTACTGCCTGCTTAGTCCTCTGCTGCAAAGCTAATAGCAGCGCGAACTATTTCTTTCCTTCCTCCGACATGTTATGTTTTTGTCGCGCAGCTTGTTGCTCTTCGCTTATCAGGGTATATTTATTCCCTCGCTTTCCTGCTTATTTCGGGCAACAATCGAACTTTCAGTTTCGCCCATTGTTAAGACAAGAGTCACTTTATCACCTGCAGAGGCTTCTTCCATACTCCGCATCGATCCGTTCGGCAGTGATATACACTTCTTGTTTGAGTTTCAGGCCTACCCGAAACATATCTATTTTTTTCACGCCCAATATTTTTGTTTCCATTTCATCCCAATCCACTTACATTCATTTTCTTCCCATATCCCTCTGTTCCCGCCATAAGCTCCACACGTCGTCCTATCCTTTGATCCTCATATGCCCCCACGATAGACCGAATAGGAAGTCGTCTGCTCCATCATTATATATTCCCTCCAATGGCCATACTCAGAAACTCCATAAGCTCTTTGAAAAAAGTGCACTCGGAATCTTCAATAGGGAACCACATCATGTCGGGCTCTGAAACGTCCGCGTGCCACACATCCACCTCTTACAACTCCATCCGAGCCTCGCGCCAAACCTCGAACGTCCTGGATGATTCTGAGGCAGATAAAGATAAAGTGATCAAGTCTCTTTTGAAACTGTTCAAGAAGCTAGAGATTGCCTTGGACAAGTTCAACTCGAAACAAAATTGCATAGCGAAGACCAACATCTTGAGGACGCTACTCTTCCCCTTCCTCCGGCAACTGCTACCTTTGAGCGCTAAATTCTCCAAAAGCTCTCAAATCTACTTGAGCTTCACCAGCATCTCAACCTCAATCCTAGGGCTCTGGTGGCGCCTGTTGCTTGCCGCATTGAACGCCTCTGGCCCGCATCAAGTCTCCGCAACAGATAGGAACGCCTACTTAGAATGCATTTCTCGAATAATGGCCCTTGACGAATGGGATGATGCGGACAGCCAGGGAAAAGCAACATATGTGGCCTGCCTAACCGAGACCTTAGACTTTGCTATCTGCAAACTTCTACTGCTTAAGGTGGTGTCGATTTCTCTATGTGCATTTGTTGGTAAAGTGTTTGCTCATTCTTACTTCAAATTGCCCGGTGTCTGTAACGCATTGTTGTTTCTATTGAACATAAAGCAATCTGCTTTTAGCAAGCATATTGGGAGTTTGCCGCCTATACTGCCGGCAACAAAACAAGAGATGAGCAGCGCTTTCCCCCTTCATTCGGTCCACCTCATCAATTATCGTGGTACTCAGAACCTTGATAAGGTCAAGCATGCAGCTATCAATTGCATGGTGCCCCCTAAACATCCAGTCAAAGGTATCAGAGATCCTTCAGGCGCTTGGGTAAGACTTTGGAATGCAAAAGATAGCGATGTTTTTAACTCCTTTTTTCGGCATTACATTAATCTTGCCAATTATTATGTCGAGGGGAATTCCAACTTGGATCCGCTTGCTTTTCCTGGTTTTACCGTCATCACCTGCTACATTCAAAACATTTTTTCAGAATCGATTCACAGAATCTCCATAGATAACTCTAGGCCAAATGCTCATGCCCCCTCCATGAAGCTTTTGCCAGAGGGACCCCCAAAACAAGATAGGAACAGAAACCAATCTGCTGGCAGTGTCTCGGCTTCTTCTCCCTTATCTTTCAAAACAAACAATGCCAATTACACATCTATCATCAAGATTTTTAAGAGTATTCGGGATATCGCATTTTATCGGGTGCCTTTTGCCAGTTCTTTGATCAAAATCGTCGACGGAATGTTGGTTAGCATTGCCAAGCTTGTCAGTCCTTACGATGTAAACAAGAGCAGTCTTTTGCTCAACTTGGTTTACGAATTTTCTGCTCATGTTTTCGAATATTCCAGTATTGATTGGGAGTTTTGGTTGGGAAGTGTTTACATCATGCTCACAACGACTCATCATGTTCAAATTATCACCAGAAATTTTGCATTCTTGTTTAATACATGGGCAAGAATCCCTGGGCTTTTGACAAAAGAGGATTTACCTCAATCAGTGAGCTATCTTAAAGGTTGGCTTACGGAAAGCAATGAGAGTCTCAAGGTCAACTTCACCAACTGGTTGACTTCCAATCGTACCTGGCTGATATTCTTTACCCATTGGAATCCCCTCGTGAGGGCTTACTATACTAGATTGATAGTTTGGCGTGTTTTGGGGGTGAACAACTGCCAAGAGTCGCATTCCTTTCAAACGACGAGTAGGGTTAAATGGAAGCTAGACCTTGTTCATGAAACTTTACACAGGATGATGATCTTGGAGGAAGTCAAGAAATCATTGAAACACTTGGACTTCTCGGCAGACTCACCAATGGTGAACAGGAAATTTGGAATTGTCCCCATCAACAGCAAGTTTTCGCACATGGACGAAATTGCATCATTCATGTCGGTCACAAGTATTTCGAAACTGAGTGATCTTCGCAAGACTCATCCTTACGAGATATTTGATGAAGCCATCTATACCTGCTCTTCTTTGCCAAATGCCCCAGATCTCCAAACAAGCACTGATGAAAGCAATCAACATGCGCCAATCAATAACTCGCTAATTAATTCTTTGGGGAAGTTTTTCAAGATCTTGTCAGCCAGTGATGGTTCCAAAGAGTTCAACGTCCCTCCACCCAAAGTGACTGGGGATAGAGAAGAAATGGCTCATCGTTTGAAGAGAGGATTCTCAGGCTCAAACTCCAGTACATCTCTCTCGAGCTTGCCTTCCATGAGATCTAGATCTTCAAGTCCAAGTTTGGTTTCATTCAGATCCTCTGTCAATTCATTCACTGAAAATTCTGCCGATTCGTCAGTTACTTCAGACTCCGATTCCTCGAGTCTTCTTTCTGATTGTCTTGGTGGTTCGGCTACCTCGAGTGTTTGGAACTCCTCGAGTCAACCACCAGAACTTTTGAAACTACCTCCAGAGGTTGTGCGTCCTATTTTCAAACTCGACATTGTCTTAGACCATGAGCGGGCGTCAAACCAATATTCAAGGATGCAGAATACGAATAATTCAAGAAATGGTTCTAAGTTCTATAAACCACCTTGTCCTAGAACTATGGCATTTCTGACGTTGCCTAAGACTCCAGAGATACCTTCGATATCGATCTACTTGAACTCTGAGACGTACCACAAGTTTTCCATCACGAAGGAGGAATTCAGCGTTGACGATGACGTCTTGTCGAAAGATGATACTCTCGACTTAGAGCAGTTCAGCAAGGAATTGATTGAAAAGGTATCAAGTCCTCTTAACTTGGTGTCAATGGGCAGAGCCCTAAATGAATGGAATGCAACCGTTTGCGAGTTTGAGAAGTTTTTATTTGAGAAGGTGGAGGCTGACCAGGCTAATTTCTTTCCTATGCACGACACCGATTCCTCCTCTGGAGAAGAGAGCGAGATCAATGAAGACGACTACCTCACGCGGATCATTCCCTTCTTGCCAATTGATAACTTCACCGAGCTGAAGTTGTTGAATGCTTCGTGAAACCATCTTTACATTGGTTCCTGATCGTTGTATTTACCATTTAATATATGCGCATTGATCTAGCGCTTGATAGATCTTTACCTATTCTTGCTTTATAGAAACAGTACCCGCGTATTCTTCCCCTGTTTTGAGGTACACCAGCACCAAGAATGCGAAAAAGATGCAACTTATCGAAGAGGGCATCCAGAAGATCATCGTTCCTATGGCCAAGCTGGTGAAGTAGTAGTGCACCAAATAGAAGCGAAAGCCCTCCCACATAACCACGAAATCCACGGAGGATCTGTGGGGGTCTAGAAATAAAAAATTCATATTCAAAAGTGTAATCTCCGGCTTCCCTCGTTTCAAAATCTGCTGGAGTTCATAGCCTTTCATAGTCAAGACCTGATGGTCTAAGTCCAC
The DNA here is from genome assembly GCA_002374555.1 of Metschnikowia mauinuiana. Taxonomy (NCBI): domain Eukaryota; kingdom Fungi; phylum Ascomycota; class Pichiomycetes; order Serinales; family Metschnikowiaceae; genus Metschnikowia; species Metschnikowia mauinuiana. The sequence goes on along the minus strand of NKZY01000755.1, from coordinate 18,301 downwards.
CAGCTTCATGACATTAACGGCAATTGGAGGAGCCCAGTAGCGGAGATTATACGGAATAAGCCGGTTCTTTTTTGCGTAGATGTACCGAGAATCACAGTTCACCAATACCAGGTCTTCGTAGACACTCCTCATAATCTGAGTCGAGGCAACAGGGAACTTCATGGAGTATGCGAAAACCTGGTGGGATGTTTCGATTTTGCATATGCCATGGAGATTAAGGTTCACAGCAAACGTCAAGTTCTTGTTTCGCTCTAGGTAAGGGTATATTCCCGTAGTATCAATCTCTCGTCTTTTCAACGACCTATCCAGCAGGTCCAAGAAATTGATGGGGATTTGGATCCGGTCAACCGGGATTATCAGCTTGCGGAAGCTCAAATATGTGATAACCGATGCTGGAAGAAGAAAGCAGAACACCGATAGGAATAAGATTATCCCTGTGATTATCTGTCGTGTTATGAACAAGTTCACATTGACGATGAGCCGGAAATCACTGGCCTTCGGTAGTATTTTCATAATTGGTTTGGTTTATTAATTTTAAGGCGTTGGTGATTGGGGGGGATAGGGATTGTAGGATAGGGATTATTTGATAGGTGTGATGGGTATCAGTATTGAGGGTTTCACGGCGTGGGGAAATGACGCGCTCAGCAACTGATAGAGTAGATCCAGTATATGATTGTAAGGATTGGGATTTTTTTTGGAGCACTCGATAGTCTTGTTGGCCAGGTATTGTTGGTTGTTGAGGGCTCTTATTTTCTGGGATGTTAAGTTATTAAGCTTGATAACGTGTCAGGTTGGCTCAAAGGAGTGGAACTGTCAGTGTAGCAATTCACATCACACTAATGTAGTGAGGTGATAAGAAAATCATCCAGATTCAGCTTTGAAGCACACAAAAAGGTGAAGACATTGAAATTTGGGACCCCGCTGAATCGGCTCACTATAATGTATAGATTATCAGGGCAAAATAGTTTTTCAAGAAGTTTTGGTTTTTTTAGAGTTTAATTAAGAGTGAGCAGTTTTGCATCATCATGACATTATTGTGACATAACACATTTCTCACTCATCTTTTCCGCAGAGTGTGAAGTAATCGAATGAGCCAAGTTAATTAATAACCAGCAGTTCTTAGCAACCTTCTATCAAAACATAAACGGTTTTATGACGACGACAGTTTTTATGACAACGACAGTTTTAATGACGACAACAGTTTTATGAATGTTGACAGCTTTTATGAAAGTTGCTATGAATAACTTATTGCTTGACCGAGTTATTCGATCTTGCTAGATTACAAGTATGGTTCGATCCAGTGCAGTATCTTTATGATTGATCTATACATGAATAACAGAAACATAGTGGCCATCATTCAATGAATGCAAAGTATCCCAAAACAACTTAATATAACCGTATCCCCAAAAACTAAGAAATAGAATGTAATAATAACAAGCGAGAAACACGCGTAACATGTGGAAGGTGTAATCATCCAGTCTAATGTTACTTCCTCTCGAGAAAAGCAAAAATGTGCTCAATGCGTGGTGTGTCCTCTGTGATACTTCAAACCATTCAAGTTCTTGTAGCGCTTCCCGCAAACCTCACATCTATACGGTTTATCCTTCTCCATTCCGGCTCCATCGAGGTATGGCGCATTAGACTCGGGGTCAATGATAGAAAAGGTTCCATCCTCGTTCTCCTTAAGGGTTTGGTTTTGGTGACCATGCAAGCGGTGGTACTTCAAACCATTCTGGTTTTTATATGTCTTCTCACATCCAATCACCGGACATTTGAAGGGCTTGAACTCCTCATTCTCTATGACATATAGATGACGTGCGGGATCATCTATGTACATACTATCCTCTTCGCCCATCGGATGGTCATTGCGATGCGTCCTCGAATTATTCGATTGGTGGCTTTGGTGCGGGTTCATCAGCTGGGCTTGACCCCGATTCTGCCCGGCAGAATGCTCTGGGGTTGTCATGGTCAGGTTTGGCAGTATGGTCTGGTTCATGGTCCCGTGCCCAATTCCTTGTTGCTGGACATTGAAGTGTCCACCTGGGGGGTTCATATTGCCTGCTGCATGTTGTTGCTGCGCATGGTTGTTGAGAAAAACATCGTTAGTGGACACAGTTTCCATTACATTGTGCACATTGTTCATGTTGTTGCGGGCACGATGCGAAATAAGCATATGAGGACTTGCCTCGCTCGGAGGAGAGCTTGATATGTGTGCTTCTTCGTAATGTCTTAGCAAGTCATGCAATGTGGGAAGAAGCTGGCCACAGCAGGAGTAGTCTTTGCAGTAATCCGCCTCCAAATTTGGAAGGTAGCTTGTAGTGGTTGGCGGAGAAGCGGCCATGGAGTGACTTTCTCTTTGCTGGTTGACAAAGCGAAACAGGCCCCTTCTTGGGTTAATCAAGTTCGAGTGGTGTTGACCACTAGAGTGGTTAGCACCATGCATCAAAACTTCATCCTTCAACCACAGACCTATTGTAACAGACCCCCAGGAGACACCGCCGATTCCCTGAGAATGAGCTATAGATTCTCTGCGAAATCGGTGGTTGTTGAAGATTGAGGGTTGTCGCTGGTAAGCAATGTCGATAGGCTGGGGAACATTTAAGAAGGAGTCAGCGGAATGAGCTTCTTGAGATGCTGACCCGTTGTCGAAAATGCCCGTGTTAAACATATTGGCACTGATTTGTGGTACTGAACGGGTCCAAGCTTAATCTGGGAATGTGATACGAGCCAAAAATGAGGGGTTAGTAAATTTGGAGCAGGAGGCAAAAGAGTCCAAATTCGAATGGGATGTATTAGGGACAACAAAGGGTAGACGGAGGGACGCAATCAATGTATTAAAGACAGGGTCAGTAGTGTGACGTAGCGATCACTTACTAATACTGAGCGGCGGGCAAGGATGGGAAATAGCCCAAGGGTTGATGCCACTTACAGAAATTTGATGCAGCAGTTTCGATTGGCAAAAATTAACAACTTCTATGTGAGAAGAAGATGTGTCCCCAGAAATTCAGTTAACAAATGTGAACAATAGCTCCAAATTGAACTTGGCAATTTCAGGACCGTTCCGCTCCCTATGCCTGGTTTCAGCACGACCCTCCGGGACTGTAGGTAGTTGACGCACAGATGTCCAGGAGTGCATCTCACGATAATATAGACGCCGAACTGACCGAAGATAGCTAGTTATACAATAAAAAAATGGCCAGTTCTCCCGAACTTTTTTGTTTGAGCTGCATCCTTCTGCGATGGTGAAGACTGAAGTTTAAAGTGGCGCAGGGTGGGACTACAAGATGCATTGAAAGAGGTGCGAACATGTGATTGGCCAGTGTAAAGTGCGATGCGATTGTGGAGAGATGACAACAAGTAGCAGCGGCGTCAAGTGGAAGGCGGTGAGATTCTCGAGATGCCCACCTGCATACAGCACGGGCATGATTTCTTTGTGCCGGATATTCACTGTCCGCGCTACCTTTTCTGCAGACCGGCCCGTCTAAGCACGGATGCTGCAGGAATATCTCACAAGCACATACCAGCGAAGGTCCTGGGCGCTGCGGCATCGCGCGGAAAAGGTTACTGCGTCCCTTCTAATGTGACAATGCCATGCACACACCATCAATGTGCCGTATGTATACCCCCACCCATGCACTGGAAAACGATGGAGGAGATAAACTCTTAAGAACCCAATTTGTCAATAAGCAAAGGGTAAAGAATGAAAATAAAGCTTTCTTCGGTCTAAGCTGCGATACCTGCGTGGCTAATTGGGTTGGCGCAACATTCGGACATGACACAGTCGGGTTGCTAACTTGGAGCAAGAAGAAGATCCCCGTTGACCGCTTTCCTTATAAGGGACCCTTTACAACTCTTAAAGCAACCACTTTTGCTTGCCAACTATGACGGTCCTCGCCGACGTATCAGGGAATGTGGTCACGTGTGCCACACCTGTGGACTGTAGCAACGACGCGCTATGCTATCCCTCAGTGCGCTCGTGAGCTTGTGCGATTGACTCAGCTCCGATCTCCGGATTTCGCCCCAAAATTTTGCACCCAATCCCTGATATATATATACACTCTGTATCGCTGGCCGTGAGCCTTTTTGAAAGCACTTAAATTTTTGAGTCACATCTTTAAGCACATGCAGCGTGACTTTGCTCTAAAGATTCCTTGATTCCGCCATGATCCCTAGCCTCCCCACCAACGTGATTAACGAAGTCTGCAGACACCTTGAGCAGAAGGACCTCTTGAGCTTCGCCTTGACGTGTCGGGAAGTCTTTGAAATTGCCCATTCTCATATATACCTGTCTATAGTGGTGGACTCGTCCAAGAGGGTCTTCCATGAAACCAGCAACCACTCCCTAGACCGCTATTTATACTCGAACAAGGACGCCTGCCCGACAGAGTCACCCGTCAAGATCCGGTCGCTCTGGTCGCTTGTCAAGTTCTTCAAGGTTTTAATACAGAATCCACATTATGGACGATTCATTCACTCCATAGTTGTCCATAATGAATTCCCAGATATCCCCCAGCCGGATCTCGACCAGTACGTGAGGAGTATTTTCCCATATCTAATCAACCTAAGGTTACTTTACTGGTACTCGGTGCATCGCCCTTTGGATGCTGGGGCCATATTTCTTCTTCCTAATCCACACCAGCTTATAAGTGCATGTGGAAATTTAGTCTACCACAGGCTTGAAAACACAAAGATCGAGTTTCCTTTCTTGAAACACTTGGACTTGTCCAATCTCAATAACGAAAAATCTCTTGCAGGCATAGATTCACAGAGCTTCCCCCAGATAAAGACCCTTACTCTCTCCAAGTCGGTGTCGCACAATACCCTTCAATTCTCCCCAGGCTCAACGAGCTGCTGCAAGAACGCCGTCACTGAGGATTTGGCGGATGCGTCTTCTCTAACGAAAATGTCGTTTTCTCTCGGGTCCTTTTTCCATTCGAACATGGCTTCTCTTCTCGACCTAGACTCTTTGGTGCTTCGCGAGATCGCAGTCAGTGCCAGCGATGCTACGCTAATCAGCAAGAAAGTTAATTTCTCCTCATTGAGACACTTATCCATAGACAACTGTTCGGAGATGTTGTTTGAGAATGAGCCTCCATTATCTGCTAACTTTACCTTGTTCAGACGCAACCCACCTGCTGTTATGTTTCTAGACAACATCCCAGAGCTTCCTAGACTTGAGCTGTTGAACATTAACTTGACAAACGAGTTGTGCTTCAACTCAAGTACCTTCAAATTCATTTCTCGCTTGAGGGGCTTAAAGAAATTGGCTGTTCATATAAAGGTCTTCCAGAGTAACGATCCCATCAGTTTGGCACCTCTCATCACGTCGCTTCAACCACATGCGGATACTCTAGAGTACTTGAATGTATGCTGCGATGTTGTGGATAACACGCTGCCCAATCTCATCTGCCCACGCAAAAAAAATAAGTTCGTCCTCAAGACATTGATGGGACTTACATCGATGAAAAAACTCAAGAGCCTCCGGTTGCCCGTTTCGTTTGCTCAACTCTCCAAAATCCCGGACATCTTGAGTGAGCTTCAAGACCTCAAATGTATCCACTTACCCATTACAGATCTGGCCACATCAATGGCTGCGTGTAATGGCTGCGACAAGAGCTTGATCTCTGCAATCTCAAGTTCGAATTGTTTGGTTGCCCAGGACTACTTTGATTGCCCAACTGCTTTCAATACCTCAGTGGAGCAGAAGAAAAACGAGCAGTACCTCAACATCTCCAAAGACTACAAGAGAACCTTCCCAAGGTTGCAGTTTTTGCGCTTCGACTTGAAGAGCGAGTCGTTGGTGTATGACACCAGCAAACCGAACATACGAATGGTGGGTTCGTTGGCTGATAGCTTTGACCTCATAGGCTTACAAGTCTAAGACAAATGATTATTACATGAGTGTCATTATTTTTATTACACACACACACATATTTATATATATATATCACCTTTCATCAGTGAGTAGCCTTAAACTCTTTGCCCTTTTGCATGGCAATCTTGTAGCGTTCCAAGGCCCTTTCACGGCAAGTTTTGTGGTCCACGATGGGCTCAGGGTAGTTTCCCTTTCTAGCGATTTCTGCCGATTCCTCGGTCGTGTATGGGTTGTGGATAGCAGCGCCTTTAACGTCTTTCAATTCAGGAATGTATTTCCGAATGAATTCTCCATCAGGGTCAAACCTCTCAGATTGTGTGTAAGGGTTGAAAATACGGAAGTATGGCTGGGGGTCCACGCCTGTGCTGGCTGCAAAGCCCCAACCTCCGTTGTTGGAGCAAAAATCACCATCAATCAAGTTCTTCATAAAATATTGCTCGCCGTACCTCCAGTCTAGGAGCAAGTCTTTGGCCAAAAAGGCAGCCACAATCAAGCGGCCTCTATTATGAAGATGGCCCACTTCTGCGAGCGATCTCATGCAGGCATCAACAATTGGGAAACCTGTTCTGCCTTCAATCCAGGCAAGGTAATGTGCTTTGTTGTAATCCCAGTGCAAGTCTGAGAGTTCGAGATGGAAGGGCTTGTGCATGCAAACGTAGGGCCAGTTGCACATGATATGCCTGTAGAAGTCTCTCCAGGATATCTGCCGCAACCACTCTGTGATACCAGATGCCAGCGCCTGGTTGGACTTACTTAACTTCTTCTCATTGTAAAGCTCCTGCAATATTGTCCTCGTCGAAAGGGTTCCGGAAGAAAGATGTACACTTAGATGCGAGACAGTGTCCAACGGAAGTGAGTCACGAGTCTCGTCATACTTCTTGATTTCATCCCCTGTGATGTACTTGATCATGGCGTTGTAGGCATCATGTTCTCCGACATCTTTGAAGTTCAGATGGAATTTCTTCTTGTCCACGTCGCCATGGGGGAAGTTGGGCTTCTCGTCCACTGTTAAAGTCTCAGGAAGCTTCTCTTTGAGAGAAGGGAATGTGAACTTTTTCTGAGACAATAAGTGATCGTTGATGTACTTGGCCCATGCACGATACCATGGGCTGAACACTGCATACTGCGTGCCCTTTGATTTGGTCTTCAACTCGCCCGGGTGCACGATCGTAGTGTTGTGGCACGGAAAATAGGCGATTTTCTTGGGTGTTAAGGTTTCTAGCAAGCGGATAGCAAGCCGCAATTCGTCCACCTCGTGCTCTATATTCGAGTATAATTGCGAGATCTTGTACTTCTCGAGGAAACGAGTAATGTGTGGAACAATATCTTTCCGCGTAGGTGCTTCAATGGTCACTAAGTCAATGTTCAAGTCTTTAAGCTTGCGCTCCACCTCTTCAAGACTCAACATACGGTAGTAGTGCTTGAGAGGGCTGTCGCCATGGGCCTCTCTTTCTTCGGGACAGTTGACCCAAAAACATACCATGGGTACTTTATTTTTGAGAGCGGACTGGTGGGCACTGGATAAACCATTGTTGTCATTGACCCGGAAGTCTCGAATAAACCAATGTGCCACACCACTCTTGACGGGGGCTTTTTCTCGCTCCTTGGATGTGGCAATGATTTTATCTAGAAGAATGTTGTAGGGTTTGTTTTCATCTTTGGTGTACTTGGAATAAGCCAAGCTTGTTTTGATTTCCTTGGGGTAGAATCTGTTGGAGAAAGATGCAAGTTCCTCTAGCTTCTGCCTCTTGTTGGCCATTTTTGTTGTGGGGTGCTACGCAATGAAGAACGTGAGTGAATGGAACCGAGATGCGGCAAAGGGCTTTTATGGAATGTGAGCGCCAATCTTCAAAGCACTGCACACAAGCTTAGAGCAATGAGCAATCGGCAGACTTCGATACAAGTGCAACAACACAGGAGCCGAGTGATGCTAAATTAGCCCGGGAATGTGAATCTTGGTTTTTATCAGGGCATATCTGCAGCTGTGTGTATATAGGCCGAAATATCCCACGAGAGGCATGTGACAGTTGGAACTTTGCTACGACTTTACCTGCGGTTTTTGACGATTCGAGGACGTAAGTGATGACGTATTGCTTACATGAGGCCAGGATTGCTGTTTGCGCCGCAATCTATATGCGCAACAGTATGGGATTTAATTTTTGAGACAAGATAATTTTGAGTATCCATGTTCACTGGCGAAGGGCCCGTCAGGTTTTCATTGTGTTAGGTAACTGGAAATGAAGATGCTTGGACCCTCTAATGTGTGTGCGTCTCTGTGCAGAAGAACGCAGGTGAGCATTGATAGCTACCTCTTTAGCGAAAAGTGCTTAACAATGGTCTTTTGGTGTGCGCTTGGCTTGCCGAGATCGGCGACAATGTTCATGCAAACGAACCCATTGGGATAGTCGTGATGGTCTGATTTGTTGCTGGATTTGGGTCATGTCTTAGAGATGTGGTGTGATTGTTGGGGTCATGACCGACACACAGTGCGTGCGATCGCAGGGCCATTAATAATTGGACTACCTCAAAATTTGGACTGCTCAAAATTTGGACTGCTCAAAATTTGGACTGCTCAAAATTTTGACAGCCTCAAAATTTGGACAGCCTCAAAATTTGAAACACATTTTAAATGCCGCAAAATACGGCTGTTCCGGTTGGATTTGGTGCGAAATTGCCGCAATCTTAGCGGGCTGTGTGCATTGACAGTCTTTGGCAGAGAGGATACCCTGGTATTACTCCTAGTGTGAAGTGTATTTCTCTTATACCCATAATCAGGACTACGAGGAAATATTGGTCGACAAATTAGTTGACAAGAATTTCACGTTGAGGTTCTGAATTTCGAAAAGATTGGTAATAATTTATTAGTTAATCTTCAAGGACGGAAAGTGGGGGTGTGGTACTAGTAATAAAGCGTATAAGGAGGGGTAGAGGGTTATGAGCCTGCGAACCACCACGACTTGTGTCCGCGCTCTTGACGTTCGTCCTGAAACGGAAGGTCATATTCACACGTGAATATAGGCTTTAAGGAATTGAGAGAGGTTATAATTACGTATGAATATAGGCTTTAAGAAATTATACCTCTTTCAATTTGGTGGTTTCCAGGAAATAAATGGTTGAAATGATTACGTAACCCAATCATATGTTGTGCTGAAGTTGTGCCTTTTCAACGCTTCAAGTCCTTTTAAGGTTGATCGCGGTGCTAATTACACTGTTTGAACAGAAAAAGACTAGACCTGATTGTCATCCAGAATATTACATGGTACAGAAACAAACATCTTTTCTGTCACCCTTCAAGCCACGAATATATAAATACAAGGGTTGGGACATGTACTGAGGGAGTAAAAGGTACCGAATATTCAAGCTGTTGTGTGGGCGCATGAAGACAAGGAAATACGAAGGTCGAGCGTTTTGGTGCAACTTGAGAAGTGCTATTTCAAGTCCTGTGCACCACGCATAGCGCGTTCACTCGCAGGGGATGCTATTTTTAACCGGGGATATAAAATCACGCAAAGCGGGTCGTAAAGGATCTGAACCCAGTGACATTGAAGGGGTTGTCATGCAAAGTGGCAATTATGCAAAGCGAGCTTGGAGTATACAAGCCCCCCATATTGGGCGGTGGAGGCTGAGTCGCGCATTCTACTCAAGCTTACTCGCAAGGCTGTTCATTCGTCCCCGCACCAGGAAGAGAACGGGCCGGCACGCTCGACGACGACACTAGTAAGTGGGGGAAATTTACAAAAGAATCCCCTCATCAAACAAAGTAAGAAACTGCAGAGATCTCGACAGACACTTTATATCGTTCCGCTTATAGTAGCATCTTGAAGCTGAAGAGATAACGTGCATGGTGACATGCGACATTGCGCGGCCATCTCCTGTACACACAGCATAGCCCCATACCCCAATAAACACCAATATCGTCGAAACAGATCAAAGGCTGCAGGTAAAATATTCAACTCGACAAGATTAAGACATGCTGCTTACTGATGTCACTCGACGTGCTTTAGCGGGCGTAAAAAAATACCTGTCAAATGCATGTCACTTGTTGCAAATCCCTGTAAAAACAGTAAACAAGTAGTCTTGGATTCAGATCCCTACGCATTGTAATGAGCTATTCGTCTCCATATCTCAATAAATTCCCCATGATGAGAATCAGCGAATTTACGACGTGGCGTTTTCAAATGGCCATTGTTAGGCCCAGTGAGAATGTGGTCTATGCCTTCGTGCGTCGAGAGCACTGCCTATAGTGGGCCTGGCAACTGGTTTCTCGTACTCAGCTATCAGAAAGAACGAAACGGGTTGGCCCGAGGTGCAGCCTCTTGAACTCGTAAACTGGTATGCATTTCGAGCATTTTAGGCAGGACGCTAGACTTTGACTCAGCCGGTGCTGCGCATCTCGGAAGCCTTACCACGTTGCTGTACTGCCTATTCTAAATATCGCGATCAGCCTCGTTAACATAACATGACAGACGGAAAAAAAAAAAAAAGAAAAGAACTGTACTTTCCTGTACCACATATTCTACTACTTATACATAAGGGGACCTCTGGACCCACACCACCCCCCTCATTTTCACAATCATTCGGCCTCCATTTCTATATTTTAATTCCACCCCATCTTACTCCATCCCCCTTACCTTACCCCCCACCCTATGCATAACTTATAGGATACATGAATTTCCGAAACCGTGTTGTCTTGCTTGCACTAGCATTCACGTTTTGTTTTTCATTTCTCCTTTGGCCCAACTCCTCCTATCAGAACTTACTGTTCAATGAGATCCAGCCGCTAGTCTCCGCCTCATTGAGCTCCAATGCTCACCCCCACGACCGCTGCTTGCGCTACTTCCAGATATTAAGGAACCTGGCTCCCTCCAGACCTTCTACGTCCCGCTACTTGTCATCCCGCCAAATAGCCAACCATGTAGACCATCTCCGCATCTATTTGAAATGCCATTTGGAGTTTGAGCTCGAAGAGACACCTGTCTCCGCATATCTAGCTGATGAACTTCTACCCATGTTCTCCGGCGACCTACCAAAAACCTACCGTCTGCACGATTGGTTGCCATTCAAAAGGGGGAGGGACTACTACTGGTCCCGCTACGTGTCTGCATCGAAAGGTAGGGGCATTGTCATCAGCATCGATGATAAAAATGTTGACTTTGCGTCCAGGCTTTTAAAAGTGCTAGCCCACATGAACAACACGCTACCGATTCAATTCATCCACGAGGGTGACTTGTCCCGTGAATCCTTGGATATTCTCCTACAAGCAGCCGACAAACTGCAGCATGTGGACTTTATGGATGTGACGCCGACTTTGAAACGAGGCTATGCTTCGGTTTTCCAGGGCTACAACAACAAATGGTTCGCTGCACTTTTCAGCACTTTTGAAGAGATCATCCTCATGGATGCAGACGTCGTTCCGTTTGTCGAGCCAGAAAAACTATTTTCCTTGGAGGAGTATACCAAGACCGGTGCCTACTTCTTTAAGGACCGCGAGCTCGCGGAAACATTGACCGAGACACAATACAACTTTTTCTTGAACATGATCCCCAAGGAAAACTCCCTTTTCAAAATGTCGATCGACGAGTCCAAGTTCAAGAACAATTTCTTCAAGTACCGGTCGAAGCACGTCATGGAGAGTGGTGTGGTGGTGCTTCATCGCAAATCGCATCTTCTGGGCATCATCATTTCCCTCGCATTACAATACTGGTTTCGGTCCGGACGTATCATGTACGGAGACAAAGATCTTTTCTGGTTGGGCCAGCTTGTTAGCGGCAACTCCAATTACTCGTTCAACGAACACCCTGCAGCAGCCATTGGTGTTCTTGAAGAGGGAAACAAGGTCTGTTCCTCTCAACTAGGGCACTTGGACAGAAATGGCAAGCTCTTATGGACAAATGGCGCTCTTTTTGCATGCAAGAAAAACACGTGGTTGACTGATTACCTACAACATCATCATCTTCGCCGCAAACACGCTTATTCGATCTTTTCCTTAAGAGACAGCTACAAGCAGCCGGTGTTAATCAAGCAGGCCATACTACCTGCTTCCATAGAGGAACTTAACGGCGACAATACGCTCAAACCCATCTCCAAATTCGAGAAGTCCTACAGCCGAGGGTGTGGAGGAATCACCTACTGCGCGTCGTCTGAGGGAGGAGGAAGGGTGTTCCACTTTTCTGAACAAGATCAGAGAAAATATGCCGAGATTGTCGAGGTCTGGAACTCTCCCTACTCGAACACCCAGTAACACCACACCAAGCATCAATCCAGACTCTTCAAAATGAGTCAAAAAATATTATAATTTAATCCATCTACATTTTGTATCTTCAATTATCTCTCTATCTATTTAGTCAGGACATGACTTTATTTGTGCAGCAGAAATGCCTGCGCTTTAGATATCTATACATGGACATCGAGCTTGACGCATTGGAGATCATCATTGATCCTGAAACTCCCATCTTCGTAGTGCAAATACTCGCGGTTTTTCTGGTAACCCCATCCCACGGGCCCAGGCCCCCATGTTGGCACATAGCAGACTTCGTCCCAGTTGCATGCATTGTTGCACCTGACAAAAGAGGACCATCGCAAAGACTTGAGCAAAGAATTCAAGGCGGACTTCTTGTTCAATAAATCCGCCTTGTGCTTTAAGAACGATCCCTCATTGACACTTATAACAAGATCAGGAAGAATTGCCTTTGCATTGTAGAACAAATCAAACACCTGCTCGACCACGTCCTGCGTGATCCTGTATATTGCCGAGGAGATGAGTGCGTCCAGATTGGATTTGACCGGGAAAGTAGAGTGCGCATAGTCGTGGATGGCCATCTGGTACGAATTCAAAATCCTCTCAGCCTCGTCATTTATACTTTTATCAGAGTACCTGCGCACCATATTGTAGGTAGCTCGAGTGATATTTCCTGCGGCATACTCCAAGCTTTGAGATAAATCTGACTCCATGGTGTGCTCGAACAAGGCCAAAGTGGTGTTGAGGTCATGAAGAATGGGACTGAATTTGCCCATGATCTGTCCAATGATTTGAGGCCAGTTCGTTGTTTTGAATGGTGATGCTCCTACCTGAAGAGCATCCCGAAGATCTGAGCGCACCTCTTGCTTCAAAGAGGCAGATATGTTGTTTATGCGCCGTTGATATGGGTCGGGGTTGATCCATGTTCTATTCAAAGGCGTGACCATCTTGGAGTAGTCTAGTAAGATTCTCGACTCTCCTTCGTTGACTAGGCTGCCTGCACGAGCCCAATCGAAACGAGACATGGCCTGGTATACATCCATGAGATGAGACCTTTGCCTGGCCAATTCGTTTTCTGGTTCAGGTAGTTCTGCGGGGAAGCCTATTATCTCCGTTGCATCCAGAAGCGTGACATTGGATACGAGCTCAATATCCGTGTAGAAGTCACAGAGCACTATCTCGTAGCCCACCTCGAGCCGAATGTAGCCCTGGAGACCAAAACTTTTACCCCACCTGCAGATCTCCTCCGCAGCCACGCGCTCGTCGAGTCTTTCATTGATGTTGCTCTGATTGCTGAGAATCAGCTGCTGGTCCATTTCGCCCGTATCTGATTTCGCCGCAGATGCCCCGTCCAAAAAGACAAGCCGGTCCAAAGGCTTTTTATTCCTGAATGTATATAAAAAGTGTGGCCCATTACCGAAGGGGAGATTTCCTCTGGAAGGGCCCCTTTCCAGCTCCGACAGGCCATCTCTTTGAATGAGATCAAAAGGGATCTCACCATTTAACAGATCTGGAGAAGGCTTCCTCAGTGGACGGCGATAAGGACCTCTAGGAGGCTCCTTGGGGTCAGAAGGCCCAGGAGGTGCGCGGGGCTTTCCTCTTTGAAAAGAAGCAAAAGCGTAACTGAACTCGTAGTCCATTGCTATCCATTCATATGAGTCAGGCCGGCTTGGAGAATTCGTAGAATGGTACATCATGGTGTTTGGAGGAATATATGCAGGAATGAATGTCACCCCAACGGGATTGATATTGGAGTCTTTCTGCTTCAATGCACCATAGACACTATTAAAAATTGAGGTGGCATTTTCAAAGTCAATGGGAAACCTTTCGTGGTGCTGAGCAGCAGACGTAGTTAAAAATGGCCAATTTTCTTCCAGCACGGTGAGTTGGCCGTTCGGGGTATGTGTATGTATGGACGGAACTCCGAGCGAGGTGTAATAAATGATGAACAAGGTTAAGAGAACATTCACCAGGCAAGTTGCCAGGGTGGCAGTCACCTTGAATTTCTGCTTTGTTGACAAATTACCCATTACAGAGAAATTTGAAGGTGATTTGGAAATATCAAGTAACCCCTCGCTCGCCTGCTAGTCCTCATAAGACTGAGCCCTGTTCCCGTGCATAGACCGAGATCGGCAGAGTTCACCGGCGCATTTTCTTAATGTGCCACAGAGAGGGGTATGCAAGTAGGAGGTGCCTCTAATTTTAGAGATGGCTCATGAAGATTGAACACTCGATATCATTGTCCTGCTGGAGTGGGTTAGCAATGCAGCTACCTGAATTTGGTGTTGTGTGGGATTCAAAATTTGTGGCGAATAAATCTCAGTGTGCCACAATAGGAGCGGATTTAATCTCACAATTTTTCCGCGCTTATCGTTTGACACGCACACTTGCATCTCCTATTGCATGCGATCTATAAACTGCACAAGGGGGAGGAAGTTTTTAACGATACACAGGTCAAGCATTGAGAGTGCTCATGCCTTGAGTCTGTGTTTGTATCAGCCATGGTCGAGTCGTACAAATCGAGGATGCACAAACGTCGCCTGACCTGTACAAATAGACTCTTACGTAAAGTATATGTTTTCCGGACAAAAGCGTCTCTGGCAGTCACCGAGTAAAGTAGCACTATTCACCATAAGGCGAACGGCGTAATGGGTTTGGATTGGAAAAACAACTTGGGGTTAATCCTTTTCAGCTCCACCAAGGGAAACGTAAAGTCCAGCGAAATTATAGATGAAGAGGAACCCAAAAATGTTATTTGTGGGGAAGTCAGCCCATGTGAACCGGATGCGGAACCTTCTTTTCTCGAACTTGGTCAATCTTTCTACACAGACGAACACAAGAAGGACCCAGCCCTTTTACAGGAAGCCAGTGTGGAAGATAAGGGCGATTTAAATGAACTTACTGTGAATGATACTACCGATCCTGGAGAAACGTGGGATTTGTCTTTGGAAACAAACTTCTTGGGGTCCATCTTCACCACACACAAGGTTATCCCCACCACACGGAACTTCTGGGATGAGGTGTTATCAGCCAACTTATCGACTTGTGAAAACCTGGACGCCGAAGGCAGTGAGAGTATTGAAGAACGTATAACTGTTTTCTACGAAAAGGGCACAAACGAGTACCAACTCGCACAGCAAACGGCCTTTGTTCCTCGGCCGTTCAAACTCCAGCCGAAGCTCCAGAAACCAATGAGGGACACATTATTATGTGGCAGTAAATTTCCTATCGTTGTGGAAACTGAAACCCAAACGGAGAATTTTACAGGATGAGCTTACAGCAGTGCCAGTTGCGCGCTTGGGTCGGGGAAGCTCGAGCGCGGAAGATGCTGTTGTTGAGATGCAAGTAGCGCGTCGACTGCTGGTGGCGTTACGCTGAAGTGCGTCCCTGGTCCGCCCGAACTGCACGGCCTGCAGTCGGAACAGTTTCCACGCACCTGGGGATAATGCACGACAAAAGCTTGTGGAGATTACTCTGCGTCATTTCTTCCCGTTTTTCCGGCGTTAGTTGGCCGTCTCTTAGCACATCTCGCTGCTCAATGAGCGTACGCGAGAACATGATTCAGACCGACCTGCTTTATGGTAAAAGCTTTCGCTCTATCAAAATCCAGCGCTCATGTTTTCTTGGGTCGGAAAGATATACATGCACTTTAGATGTTTCCTTATGCAACCCCGCAGGAGATAAACATATTGAGACATGAATTATATCCGAATTTCCTGCCTACGTCCCCCAAATTCGCGCTTAATTTTACGTCACTTACATTTCGTATTCTTTCTGTAGACCCAAATTATATCAGCTTAGCTCAGGAGAAACCCCTATAATTTGTAGAATGTTGGATGCTTTTTCGAGGAAGTGTATATCTCATCTCACGAAAACGTCACTACGACTGTGAACCATTATTCGCTAAAACGGCTGGATTAGTTTTTCACATTCGAATGATTTCCTAATGTGGTAAATAATAATAGCTGGGTATTAAGCGGTCCAAATGCGAATTAGGTTTGGTTCTAGACTTCTTTCAGCTTTGTAATAGTCATTACTAAAAAGAGCCCTCGTTTAAGTCTTTGACGCACATTGTATTAAAGTATCAGTAAAGACGTTTCCAGCCACCAATAGGAATCGAGACAAAGTGGTATCAATGCTTGTATGTCCGAAAAAGTTGGGAACCTTGCGTTTGCATGCAGAAATATGACCTTTGTTTGGAATCGCTTATAACCGCGGCTACGTTTTCATACAGGGACCGAATTTTTAACGAGTCTAAGAAATCCTAAAATGATGCGTCGAGAATGTCCGAAAAATAATTTTGGATATCCAAAAAGACGTTAAGCCCGATGATGTCAAGTATAACTTTGAGATTTCAAAGACTTCGAATAAGTCTGAGGCGGTCTACTTCACAAGCATGAGTTTGGGGCGTTTCAGTGACGGTCTCTTGGCGCATATACCAGATCATGGTTGTGATACCCTCGTTCATCTGATGGTGCATCTTAATTTGTGGTTGTGAGCGTGCACTTGTTCAATACGAGCAACTCTAATCTACTGAGCGTCATCTGCTCAGTGTGTGACGGCACATCGCTGTCTCACTCGCCATGCATATTCATGCATATGCACCTTTATTTCGTAACCATTGGACTGTGGGGCGATTTATCGCCATTCAAACAAGTCACGAAGCTTTTGTTACAGCTTCATGTATTACGAAGCATGGCTAGATAAGGAAACTTCCGTCAAATCAAGCTGGGAAAAATTCTGCGCTACTCCACAGTCTCATAAAAGTAAATTATGTGGTGTCCTCGAGATGAAGGGTCTCTTAGCCGAACGGCAAGCAAATACGCTTCTTCATATACTTCTCATGCACTGCAATGTAGCGTCACTTTTCTTTTTCCTTTTATATACTTGATGGCAAGACTTTCCCTTACAGGTTCTCATTCATCTGAAAAGTCACCATTTGATGCTTTCACAAGGGCTCATGAGGCATTTGTTTATATGCCTCCTAACCTTCATATGTGGTGCGATTGCCAGCTCTACTGGCTGTCCACCACTGAGTTTGGTTAGAAATGGTTTTGATGCCAAGGTTTACAGTTACCCACTTAATAGTCTTCTTGGTTGGAACGAAAACTACTTCACCTCTGGTTATAAGACTTCCGTCGTGGGTACCTCTACTGGAATTACCGACCCTTCTTTTAGTGTTACCTCACCGGTGTACGTTTCCCAATTGGGCACCATCTACGGTGTATCAACCTATAAATCCAATTATGCCGCTGAGTTGAGTGGGTACTTTTATGCCAGCAAAACGGGAAGCTATACAATTACCATGGTTGTTGATGATGGAGGTGCTCTTCAGTTTGGAGCAGGACAAACATGTTGCCTGGACTCCACAGTCAGTGTGGACTCGGCATTTTCTCTTAACACCATTGGTACTTCCCCCGGAGTTAATACCAAGACTCAAACTTTCACGCTTTATGCAGGCTACTACTATCCTATCAAGATCGTGATCTTCAACTATGGAGGCCCTGGAGGTCTTACACTCTCATACACAGATCCCGATGGAAACAGTGGTCTCAATATGGGAGCGCTGGTTTACCAGCTCGCGTTTTCCCAGTGCGTGACTCCTGTCGCGCCAACTCAGGCTTACAAGACCACCACAACTGTTACTCAGACATGGAGCGGTTCCTACGCCACCACCTCAACGATTACGGGATCGACCACAGATACTGTGGTTCTCAATGTGCCAACGCCAACCGTAACCCTCAGTGGCTATTGGACCGGGTCTTACAGTCTCACCACTACACTCAGAGGTGGTGCTGGCCAATCAAATCCGGTGATTATTCAAATTCCCAAATCGACTACAACCGTGACCAACACTTGGGGGAGTTCTTACGCCACTACAACAACGGCTTCAGGCGCTTCAATTAACACCGTGGTCGTGAATGTCCCTACTCCCACCACCACTCTCACTACTGTTTGGACCGGGTCCTTTGTCTCCACCATTACCGCAACGGGAGGCCCAGGTCAATCCAACACAGTCATCGTCCAGATTCCTAAATCAACGACCACCCTTACGTCGACTTGGGGCAACTCTTATGCTACCACTACCACCGGTACCGGTGTCTCAACGAATACCATTGTCGTGAATGTTCCTACTCCAACCACAACTGTTACCACAGTTTGGACTGGCTCGTTCACTACTAGTACTA
>NKZY01000754.1:0-50292 GCA_002374555.1 Metschnikowia mauinuiana | reverse complement strand
CTGGTGTCTCACCTTACGCCCTGAGCTTTGTCAGAAGCCAAGGTCAGTACGGAAGAAGCCAATACGCTAAACGGGCTGGCGCCTCTCCTTACGCCCTGAGCTTTATCAGAAGCCAGGGCCAGTACGGAAGAGACCAGAAACAAGAGCAGACCCAAACCCAACCCCAAAACCAAAACCAGGATGTGAGCCAAAACAAGGACCAGGCCCAAAACCAGGCCCAGATCCCAAACCAGGCCCAGAACCAAACCCAAGTCGCCAACCCGGACGCAAACCAGGACCAGGATGACTTCCAGGGCCAGGACCAGTTCCAGGGCCCAGATGAGTTCGAGGACGCCTGGGGACCAGAGCAGTTTGAAGACGAGAACTGGGGCCCCGAGGAGTTCCAACACGAAAACTGGGGCCAAGGTGAAAACCAGGAGGGAAACTGGGGCCAAGGTGAAAACCAGGAAGGAAACTGGGGCCAGATGTAAGGGCCAGAGCCAGAATACAATAAGACAATGTTGAATCCTTTGCTTTTTATTCTACAGACGCTTTTGTTCTTACAATCTATCACATACCAAATCCAATTGTGCTTTTTACATAAATGTAGAGTATGTACAAGCTGAACTTGACTGATATACAATGTCGGGCCAATAATTTGTTTCCCAGAAGAACAAAGTCAAACCATCTTGTCCGAGAAACTACCTCATCCAGTACACTTTCAACCAGCAGAGAGCTATCATTTGCAAAAGATTTTATTACATCCGCAAGATCCGAAAGCGTCAACTTCTTGATTGGTTCGAGATTCTCCTTCAAGTACTCGGCAGCCATATTTTCTATCAAGGCATAATCCAACTTGTACGTCAGCATGTACTGGAGCGAGAGGAATTTTTTAAGTTCTTCTTTTTAATTTGGTTCTCATATTCGGGCCCAACTTGGACATTCATCACTGCTTTCACTTTGGTTTCTCTTTTTGTTTTTCGGGGTATAGCTTGTTTTGGAGACTCCACATATTCACTGGAAAACTCCATAGACCAGTACACCCATAGATAGAAACCAACAAAGGAGAAAAGATGGTTGGTAATAGCGATATATGCACCAGCACAAGAAAAAGGCACCCAAGCTCAATTATTCCTGGAACTTTCCAGGGGCTATACCCTTATACAGGCGAAAACACATTAAAGATGAATCATTTTCAATCATATTAGGGGTTGACTTTAATATGGTACTCGATTTTATGATCATCTTGACTGCCTATCTCAGAGCCTTGCGACTCAAAACAGGGTCAAATGGCCCTTACGTGATTTGGTTTACGATTGGGATTTGGTCGACGTCTTTCGGAACTTGTTTCCTGACCGGAGACACGCCACCAACATGTCTGGGCAAGCCAGACGAAGGTTGGACCGATTGTACGTTTCCGATAATTTTAATCGGCAAGTAATGTCGTATGCGGAGAGGAAGGAGCCTATGCTTCAGTCTATCCATGCCACAGTACTTGTAAATCTTCTTATCAACATGGAATGCCCACTTAGAATCGGGACGAAACGATTCATGGTGAATACAAACTTTTATCGCAGTGAACAGACAATGGCTTCAAAAAAAAAAAAAAAAGCCAAAGTTCCAAAACTGGGATCTTCAACTTTACCATTGCGTTAAAATAATGAAAAATGCTTCTTATGCATATAAAGCTCGGAAGATTGATGACATCGAGCCGGTGGAAAAGAAGATTCGGAATCTCCAGGGTTTTTACAAGCATCTCAACCTCCACCTTAAAGGAATACTGTTCAAGACTCATGTCTTTACCGAGCTCGATAAGGAAAAAAAGTCGGGGACAGTTCCTGAGACAAAGGTATACACCACTGAATCCATTTTGGATAGTGCAAGGATGTTCTGGCAAACTCGTATGCAAGAGCCTCCACCACTACCATCAGATCAGCTCACTACGTACCTCGAAGCTTGACCCACAAAGCTAAGCTAAGAACAGCGTAGAGACCTTGATCAATCCAAACCGGTCCAACAACAAACTCAACGAGATAAGAATCCTCCAGGAAGAAAATTTGCCACTTCATAAGCGACGTGGTATTCCTGAAAGAGCTGGGTCTGGATTGGGATGCAGTCTAGGTGATTTAATGGAAGAAGTCGGGCTCAGAGGATATAAAATGGGGGAAAAATTCGATAGACGACTCAGTTTCGTGGGANGGTGATCTTATGGAAGAAGTCGGGCTCAGAGGATATAAAATGGGGGAAAAATTCGATAGACGACTCAGTTTCGTGGGGTCTGCGACAGCAGAGTCAAGCTCTCGAAGAAAGTAAGTAATAGTACGATAAACTGTATATAGTCTTTAATTGGTCATTAGGTAATGAGTTATATGCTGGTCATTATTGTATAATCCTAGGTGTCCAGGCTACTGAACATGTTCGTAGAATATCCCTCCACCACACGGGAAGATGCGTCTTTGTCAAGCTCGTCTTCAAGGTCGCTATCGCCATCAAGCCCTCCTTCTTTCTCGACAATTTCAAAGTCCTCAAGAAGCTTTACTAAGCCTGTAGTATCCTTTTCCGCGTCGGCTACGGATAGCCCGTTCATCATAGCAATAACATCACTAAGACTCACACCGTCCTGTTTCATTTCTTTGTGTTTAGCTAGCACCTCTTCGAGGCACGTAATATTGTTTTCGTACCACGTTCCTGACATTTCAGCAAAAGGAGGGACGAGCAAAATGGTCTTCCGGGAAAACAATGCTTCCAGGGAGAGCTGGTTTTGGTAGAACATTGAATCCTGGTAGTGGTTCTTGTAACAATATTGTGAAGAGTAAGTATTTGGGAGAATAAGGGAGAACTTTATATCTCCTTCCACAAGACAAGAAATGGATCTCCTGGAGAAGATGGGTGGCCATATTCTTTTTGGAGACACACGTGGGATTGTCACGGTCCTTTGTTAGCTGAAGTGGCAAATAAGCTAAAGCAGGGCTTTACCGTAAAGTCCTTATTACGTTGTTACCCAAAAAGGCTGGAGCTACAAACATCAAAGACTTCCGGCCTTCATTGACGAACACAGCATTAAGGATTATTTGCAGAGCAATCAATTATCGGTTGCTAGAAGTGGCAGATACTCTTATTGGCGATTACCAGACTGGGTTCATTCCTGGAAGATCGATCCACCTGAACATCATGCAGTTCAAAGAACTAGTGCGGGTGTGGAAGGAGTCCGATCAATTTCTGGACGAATGGCAGAAGGTCCACATCTACCTGCACATTGTTTGTAGGCCATGTATGTTGCGCTGTTTCATATACAGCTTCGTGTTTCAAAATGACTACCTCATTGATCTCCAATAACTCTCTTAAGTAAGAGGAGGTGATGTTTTCTTCTTGTCTTATAATACAGTACTGAAGTGAATGTCTGTTCTCTGACAAAGGAGGCGACAGAGTTGCCTCTTATATATTCCCTCGGCTAGAGAATACGACGACACACATCTCCTGATATCCTTCCGTAACTATGTCAAAGATGTCCTCATCTGGACAAACTACATGGTCATGGAATGCACATGTAGTTGTTTTAGATATGTTGTTTTACATGTGCATTGCAATTGCAATGGTGGATTTCGTCCAACTCCCTTCGTCTGGAAAAGAAGGCCGTGAACTGATACAAACATCCATGAGATTCATCGACTGATTTTGATATTGATCTGGTTCTGGTTATCTTCTTGGGATACTTCCGGAAATTAATATGAAGCATGGTAGATTTCAGATCATGTTAGTTCTAAAGTTTAATTTTGTGGATATGGCTTGGGCTTTAATTGTGCTGAAGGTTCATGAAATAGCCTATATGCAGTACCACACCCAGAATTTGCAGTTTTATCTTCAAACCTTCAATGGAAGTAATACCACGCTCGTGGATAATTTGGGATATGAATTTCTGGTTGAATGGCTCTGAAATGATGGAGTATGGCTTTTAATTAGACAGGGCCGTTATGTGCAGGTCCGCTTCGGGGCGGTTTTTAAGGTTCCAGCAATACCATCCACTCCAGACTTAAACACCAAACATATATGTCTGTATAAATGTAGCCTCTCTAATTTCAGCCAATTTAAACAAGTGTGTGGCCAGCAAACTACGCTATACCCTCGTGCAATGCTGCATATCTGGCATATAGTCTACCTTGGCTTGCCCATGGTACTCCCATCCAAATCTAAATCTGTTTCTATATGAATGTATCTCTACCCATCCATATCTTTATCCCCTACTATCTCACACTCTCACACTCTATCTGTATCTTTGCATATCTATATCTATCCTGCATATAACGCGGGGGGACTAGAATTCATGAAATTCCCCCTCCAGTAGTTCATAGCCTGAACTATTACAAAATACTCCATTAAAATTTGGTCCTTCACATTCCTGTTTCTTCCAAAAGTAAAAAAAAAAAAAGGTTGTTACTGTTCAAAGCTAAGGAGATCTCCACCGTATGCAGGACATTTCATTTCTGGAGCTTCTTCAAACGGTTTTCTCTGACGAAAATTCGACCTTGTTAATAGATATATATAGAGATGGAAATCGGAGTGCCTTCGACTCGGTTTCTCATGAATACATTGGCCGAGTTCTAGAATCCAGAAGGTTCCCTTTGGGCCCTTTGGGCATAAGAACAGCCATCATGAGTATTTTGACAAAACAGTCTGCGAGAATCTATATCTATAGCAATCGTACCAAGAGCCGGCCATTCAAGCTTCAGCGCGGTACGATGCAAGGAAACCCCTTTTTTCCCCGTTTATTTTCGTTTTGGTTTGGCATTTGAGCCCTTGTTATATAATCTTAACACTAAGCTAAGTGGATTTTTTTTCAAATCTTCCATAAGCTTGGTTTCGAGATTTGGGCAAAGATAAGTGCGTTTGCTGATGATTTGACTATCTTCCTTAGAGACGACGACGATGCAAAGAAGGCTGCAAAGATTCTTGAGGAGTTTGGGAGTTTGGACAAGTTCTGAACTCTTCAGTGAATAAAAAAAAGTCGCTTTGTTTAATTTTTTTGGAACCAGGTCCAGAGTTACATCCCCATTTACAGTTCCCACAATCCATTTATGAGGAAGCCAACATCAAATCCCTTGGCTTTCCACTTCAAAACCTTGATTGGGATAAAGAAATAGAGAAATTGGTGGGTCTCCTCCAAAGCCTGAACATTAGAAGGCTTGCGTTGACTCAACACATTTCTCTAATCCAAGTTTTATTCTCGTGATTTACATTGCCCAATGCCAAAATAACCTGATTAATAAGCTTAAGACCTTGGTAAAAGGTTTCTTCCCTCGTGTTGGCGTGGAAAATATCTTTGCAAGGATTGAGCACGGTGGATTTGGCGTCATTGATATCAATTTACAATTGGCAGGCCTCAGAGCAGGTCTCATTCAAAGGCCTAAGGGATTACGAAAAGGCCTACCTAACTCATTATTTCAATTTCTTATTCTGCTCTTCATCCCGACACCACAGCCACTACAGAAGAAGAATGGGAAAACCGCCACCCCCAGAAACTTCCGATATTCTGGACCCCTTCTCTTTAAGAGTCGAAGCAAACAGCTCAAAATCAAAGAGAAACAATACGTCACCAGCCAAACCATCCAGCACCTAAACCCTAGTGTGGACTGGCCATATTTCTGGCACAAGTTCAAGAAAACAACCTGGACTTGTCATCCCTATAATTATATTCAATTGTTTCATTTATGGAATGATCTCCAGCACATTTATCATAAATGAGAAAGAAACTGGGTTTTGATGGGTAAAAAAAATGGAGCGAATATGGGTAAAAAAATGGAGCGAATATGGGGAGGGGGGAGAATGGCTTTATATATGTTTTCGCGCATGCGCGCGCGCATGTGCCCTCTTAAATTGCAGCCATTTAAATCGCGCATGGTTCAATATATAAAGAGCCACGCCCCTCGCATTATTTTTACAACCCCCTGTTACAACCCACTTTTATTTCTACAGCCCTCCTTCCAACTAACAAATGATATTACAACGACCATTGCTTTCCTAGCAGTATCTTGTCCCTTTGTGGACAAGCCTATTCTACTGAATTACTAAAGAGGGTCCGCCACTTTTTGATGTACCATCTCCTAAGTCATTTGAGAAGTCCAAGTTAACTGAGGTCCGTACGATGGACTACGCCGTTGGAAACCATTCGGCCGAGCTTAAAAAGCTCGACCTTTACTACTTCCTAGTCAATACTCTCTTGACACACCGAAAGCCCACCAAAAGGAGGATCGAAGACCCAGACGAAGATTGATCATTGGGCCTCCCACCATTAACGCCAGATTCAACGCGCAAAAACATTTCATACTGGAAACCGTCGTATCGACGACGATTCTAGTGTGATTAAAGTTTTTTCCACGCGCGTCCCTCATTTCTTTCAAATCTATTAAGCTTTAAGCACACTCACGGAGTTTTTACACCGCCCAACGGTTTTCTCCGCACAAATTCGTGGGTAGTTTGTTAGTATATCTAAGGGTGTACTGGTGTATCTATCTATCATTCATTACCACAAGCTGAGCTGAATTGATGATATCTACCAATAAGACGGGAAACCTCGTGCCTTATATTTCCAACTGACTCCGGTTCAACAAATGGATTATATAAAAGATTAAGTAATTAATTAATAAATTATTTTCATCGTTTTCGTACTCTTTTGGGTATTTTTTTTTTTGACTTTCGTGTGGCATAAAACACTCACATTGCAGCCGACCTGCATATGGCGCGGAGGAAAGCAGGACCATGGAAAACACCCCATTTCTGGAGCGTCCAAGCCGTGGAAATTAAAAGGCAAGAAAGGAGCACGTGACTATCAGGCATTGAACTTGGCTAAGTATTTTACAGGAACAAAAAAGCAGCCCATAGGACGGTGAGATACTTACTACAGGCTCCTATAAAGGGTATTATATTTAGAAGAACTGCGGAAACGAACCACAAAGATGTCGAGGTGTCTGGAGAATGTCGTAGTCACGGAGTGTAGACAGAGAGTGTAGTCACGGAGTGTAGACAGAGAGTGTAGTCACGGAGTGTAGACAGAGAGTGTATACAGTCAAGGTTTTTTGTCAACCATTGCTTCGCAAGGTTACGAAGTGTTTGTGGATGTTGATCTGGCAACAAATACAGAAACAAGGCAGTCTAGGTCTACTTACTTAATAATGTTTATGGGAGGACCAATATCATGGTCATCGAAGTGACAAAAGACCATAGCAGCATCCACCAGCGAGGCAGAGCTTTTCGGTTGGGTTTTTGAAGGTAGTAGAGAGGTGATCTGGTTGAGAAATCTAATGATGGAGCTAAAGGTTGAACAAGAGGATTCCACAATGCAAATGTGGTGTGACAATGTCAATATAGTCAAACAAGTATCCAATAGGATGTATGCTGTGGTGGTTCAGTATGTTGCAAGAGGGTTGATACGTGTGAAGTACTCTAAAAAAATAATCTACTACTATTCTCATACACAGAACCTCCACTCCTCCTCCTTTGCAGACTCTGCAATCAGACGGTTCGGGCGACTATGGACTAAAAGACTATGGACCAAAAGACTATGGACCAAAAGACTATGGAGCAAAAGACTATGGATTAAAAACAGACTACACGTCGGACTCCAGGCCCGAGCCCGAAGCGGAGGACGATGCTCTGCTCAAGTCGCATGGGGCTTCCTACAACCTCGAGCAATACTACCGCTTGATCCAGGCCATGTTTCTTGGAAAACTGGGCAACTTTTTGACGTTACATTCGTTGCTTCGAACGTGCTTGGACTTGTCGCTTGCTCACCTGCTTCAAATGAAGGGCAGCCAGAGAAGAGACCTCTCGTTGAAGAACTTATCGGTGCACGAGGCTCATTACCAAAATCATACCCACAAAATCATTGTGCTTGACTCGGTCAACGTCAAGCCATTTAGCAATAAAGTCTATGGCTTTACTCGTCACTTTAAAACAGAGTTGTGCTTACAATTCAGCTTGGCTCTCTATCTTTTCGCAAGGTTCCACGTGCCTGACGAAGAGGGAAAGATCGACTTGTCTACGGAAATTCTTAATGATCCCAACTTCCTCAGGGCAAAACTAATGAATGGAGGCCAAACTTTTTTGGGCCTTATCTTATTCTCAGCAGTACAAGGCGTGGTCTAAAGTACTGAAGGATATGGGCGACTTTGCTCCCAGCACCTTGAGCCGCATCGTGGCCTCTCAGCATAACGATAATCCTGCGTTGGGATGTGTTGGTGTTCGAAACGTTCTCTAGAGGTCACTTTCATTGCCCATCAAAGATGGCGATTTGGACTTGTTATGCCAGCAAGCGGGCTTCGAGAGCGCATCTTCTTACCACTTGACAATGTACTCTTCTTGTTTTACACTTGTTAATCTTTTTGGTCAACTTAGTCTAGTCTACTAGTCTACTTTACTCATCTACTCTAAAAGTCTACTGTACTAATTTATTTTACTTATCTACTTTACTTATCTACTTTATAATGATACAAAAGAGAATGTGGCAGAGCAGAAGTGAACACTTGATCGTGTATATATAGAGGCGCCATTCTCCAGCTTCAAACCTCATAAAGATTTGGGACCTGCTCAAATCCATTCTGAAACCCGAAAACCCGTACACTGGTACCAACCTGAAACCAACCTTGGACATTTAGACACTGTAGGCACTCCTAGACACTTAGAGACTGTAGACACTCCTAGACACTTAGAGACTGTAGACATTGGTAGACACTCCTAGACACTTAGACACTCCTAGACACTTAGACACTCCTAGACACTTAGACACTCTTAGACACTTAGACACTCCTAGACACTTAGACACTTAGACACTCCTAGACACTTAGAGACTGTAGACAATTTAGACAATTTAGACACTCCTAGTCAAGTGAACAGTCACTCACAAATCTTACAATCCACTCAGTCGGCTTTCACTAATTAACAAAGTTAGTAAATAAAGGCACATCTCTGCTAGATATGTAGTAGGAAAGTCAGAAGAGTTATTTCTTTTGGTTTTTAAAATGTTTTTATGCCAAGTTCTAAAATTTCCTGGTTGACTTCCAGTTTATAAATCTCCCCAAATGTACAAACCGCCAAATTTATAATTTTATCAAATTGTATGTCTTATATTATACCTGAAATAATATATATTTAATTTAAATTATAATACCTGATAAACTTATATTTATATCTAAAGATTATAAGTAATTAAGACCCTTAACATTAGATAACCCTGAATAAAATTTAGTTCTGATAGTTATTGATATTTATCTAAGATCACTATAACTAGTTTACGAGTAAATTACATTATATTAGTTATGTTAATTATCATGATTTTCTTTTATATGAATGAAATAATATATACTTAACTTATTGTGTTATTTCATATTAAGGCTTTATTTTTATATTTTATCATTCAATATCATATTTTATCCCTCATCCCCCTAAAATTAAAATTTTACCGGAGACTTAGTTCTTATTTATAACTTATATCTATCTACATATTATTCTTATTTAGACCTTATACTATTTATACCTAAATACATATCATTTCAATCTGATTTTTATTTTTTCTATTTTTTCTTCGTTGGAATGAAAAAACCACAATCCGGATCATCTATGCTCTTCAAAATGCTACGCCCCAACCATGACATTTTTCTTGGTCTTTTTAGCTTTCATACCTGATGACGGGTGAGAATGTTTCTTGATCATCAATCCCTTTTTTCTGCAAGTTTCCCAAACCACAAGTCTTGCTTCCTTCTCCTTCAGTATTGGTCTTCCTATTGGTCTTCCTATTGGTTTCTTCCTATTGGTTTCTCTAGGTAATTCGACTGGTTCAAAGGTTCCGTTTAGAAACTGGATTAGGATTTCTTCCCAGTTGATGGATGGACAGTGATGAGTTCAACATTCTACGAGTCACACAGCCAAGTTAGATGACGAAAATGTACAAGGCATTCTATCATCAATAATTAACAAGTGAAAAAGAGTAGCAGAGTGAGAGAAGTAGAGAAATCAACAGTTTAGTTGTTCCTTGATTATTTGTTCCATTACTCTCTTATGATTCCGTCCGAATCTCTAACCTCTCGGGGTTGGCTCTGGAGTTCTCCAACGAATCCATAGACTTTAAAATGGGAAACCTAGAACTCTCGGAGTTGCCTCTGGAATATAGCCTAGACAGTTGGCTCTATCTCTGGCTCTGACTCTCTGGCTGACTCTCTGACTTTAAGTCTCGGACTCTGACTTAAATTCTCTGACTCTGACTTTAGTCTCTGACTCTCTGACTTAAATTCTCTGACTCTGACTTTAGTCTCTGACTCTCTGACTTAAGTCTCTGACTCTTTGACTAGTCTCTGACTTCTGAAAGACTCTCCTTGACCGACTGGGCCGCTCACAAGTTCAACTCCTCCAAGATATGGCTGGCCAACGTCTTGTAGTTCCACGTGTTTCCCAACGTCTTCTTGAACTGCACTCCGTAGAGCCCCACGAGCGGCACCTTGACAATGTTGATTTCAAACTTCAACGGCGTTTTCTTGGTGGGCTCGCTGCCAAGCTCCTCCTCGCCGCCCAGCGCCCGCCGGTTGATGTTGCGGTGCTCGATTCTCGACGATACAAGCATATCGCTTCCTCCGCCCATGTCGCCACTGATGGAATCGTACGAGTCGTCGTATGTCATCTTCTGCATCTGCGCAAGCGTCTCCTCGTCGATCTCGCCGTCTTCCAAGTCACCGGTGCCCATCAATAACCGGTTGATCTTGGCGGCGGCTGGCGTGCTGGGAGGCGCCAAGTTCTGCGACCCGTTCTTCTTGCGGTAGTTCTGGAGGAACCCTTGGCCAATGGAGAACTTGCGCCGGTGACCCAGACTGGTCAGGCTGGTATGCCGATGGTGGCCTTTCCCACCCGTGGGTGATGCTGCTGAGCTGTTGGTGTTGATGGACCCTTTTCTGCTGAGCTGCCGAGGCTGGTTGGGCGTCACCAAATGTGGCACCTGCAGATCTGTTCCGCTATCGGGAGTGCCGGCCTTTTCCAACGAATCCGCCGAGGTTTTGAATGCATCGCCATAGAGATTGCGCTCCTCGCTGTGTTCATCCAGCCTGTACTCATCAATGATGGTGGACGCGGTGGGGGTTTCGTCGTCCCGTTCCTTGGACACCAAGTTGGTGTGCACACACAAAAAGCCGCCCTTGACCTCCTGGAACTTGACTCCAAGGTTGCTCAATACCCGGAGGATATTGTAGCGAATCACAGGCAACGGTTTGGTGGACGTGGTCTGCACACTGAAGAAACCTTTTAAGAAAAGCGTTTTCGGGTACTCGATCGACGGCATGCTATTCTTCCTGGAATGGTTGAATTGCTCGATGATCTGGTCCTCGCTAAGGCTTGGCACTTGTCTGCGTTCGGCTTCATCTAGCACAATATCATCAAACGTTCCCAGGGTATCTTGAGCCGCATTGTCGATGCCATCGTCGCTATTTTGTGCCGCCATGCTATTGGGCAATGCTGGCTGCTTGTTTCCACGGTAATACGACGAGTCCTTGCGGGCATGGGAACCCACCGACTTGGCCCTGGCCGTGGGGTGGAACCGGTTAACGGATAAGAAGTTGTTTCCGTCTCCGTTGGGCTTGTTGGGAGCCTGTGCCGCATCGCTGGCGCCTTGGTTGTTGATGAGATTCGGCAAAGGAGGCAAGTACTCCACCGGAATGAACCCATGCGGCTTTCCAGTGGTGGAATGCGACCGGTTATGGGACCGGACCGCGGAGGCTTCTTTGTTGCGGGAAGGCTTTGTTTGCGGCTTGTGAACCTCTGCATCGTGGAGATGGGATTTGGAGCTGTTGGACTTCTCCTTGGCCGTGACCTTCATACTGACTCCACGCCGCATCAACGGGTCATTGACATTAGTAAACGCCTGTGCATGAGGCGCTGGGGTGCCTGGAGATAAGAGCTCGTCGTCCTTTTGGGCAGGCACCTCCTTGACTTTGGTGGGCAGAATATCAGGCAGAGGAGAGCCCGACTTTTTGGTGGACATTTTGCGCAAGAGCGAATTGAACCCTTGGCCACGGCCTGCATTGGGATCCAACGTGCTGGTGTACGCAGACCTCTGTGCCCTTTGCTGCTGTGCATAATCGTCGTGAACAATGGGGCCTGCATCTTCCGTGGTGCTGGTGGTGCTTGGAGTATGGGCTTGTTCCGGCACTTGGATGATGGGCTGTGGCTTTGGAGATGGCGACAGAACGGCTTCTTGCGTCGCGGCGGGGCTTGGGTATGGCACCGTATTTGGAGAGGGGCTTCCCTGGAGAGACTTGGTTCTGGCGTGGGAGTAATCTCTTTGCTTTGGCACCGGCGGTTTGATGATTGGAAGCTTCTGCGCCTCCTGCTCCGCCTGCTGCCGCATTTGAGACTTGTACGCCTCCTCCTTGGCCTTCTTCCTCTTCCTCATCTCGTCCACCAAGTAGTATATCGACACCAACGGATGGTATCCGAAAGTGGGGTCTGGGATTCCGTTTAGGACCGACCGCCCCTGTTTATTGGCCTTGAACCAATTATCAGAGCACAACTGATAATCTGGTTGCGTCACGATTCGGGTGAGTTCTTCCGTCAAAGACGCCACCGAGCCCAAGTCAAACGACGAAATGGCCTGGATGATCTGGGGGTCCAAGGGCAATGAAAGCG
This sequence comes from Metschnikowia mauinuiana, assembly GCA_002374555.1. NCBI lineage: Eukaryota > Fungi > Ascomycota > Pichiomycetes > Serinales > Metschnikowiaceae > Metschnikowia > Metschnikowia mauinuiana. Next base: position 37,656 of record NKZY01000754.1, on the reverse strand, counting down.
GAACTCTTTTGGGGGTGTAGCTGGGTGTAGCGTACTCGTAGCCGGCGTTCATCCAAGGATGTTGCATGACCTCAGCCAAAGTAGCCCGTTTGGTGGGATCCACCACAAGCATCCGGGAAAGCAACGAGACGCAATCTTTGGAAATGAAGGATGGGTATTCCACATTTCCCTTTTTGATCTTCTCGTGCAATGCAGGAACCACCGGGTCGTCGAAAGGCACTTTGCCGCAGACCAAAACGTAAAGCACCACCCCAAACGACCATACATCCACCTCAGGCCCAGTATAGGGCTTTGCACTCAATAGCTCCGGAGCCGCAAAATACAAAGACCCACAGTAAGTCTTGAGTAAATGGTTGGGCATGTAGAGGTTGGAGAGCCCAAAGTCAATGATCTTGATTTCTCCCTTCTGGTTGATCATGATGTTCTCGATCTTCAAGTCACGGTGAACAACGTTATTCTTGTGACAATAGTCAAGGGCCAGGGCAATGCCCCGGGCAAACTTGCGGGCATATTTTTCGTTAAGAGATCCATGAGACACAATGTAGTCAAGCAACTGACCTCCCTCAACGTACTCAAAAAGCATGTAGTAGTGATTGGACATGGGCACCATTTCATATAATCGGCAAATGTGCGGGTGGAAAAGCAACCGCCCCAAAGCACCTTCCCGAATGGTTCTCTTGTCCCGAGCAACTTCCTTCTCGAATTCCTTCTGGCGTTGGTTGGCCTCTTCTGCAGACTTGAGAGGAGGATCGTTGGCATGCGCTCTTTGGTATAACTTCGCCGCACGAGGAACAATCTTCACCGCACACTTCTCGTTGGTGGTGTTGTGTCTTGCCAACTTGACTTTACCCATAGAGCCTGCTCCGATAGTACGGATAAAATCCCAGTCGCCAATGGACTTCCGGTGGAACTGCTGCTGTTGCTGTTGTTGCTGCTGCTGTTGAGCGTCCGAAGTTTGGGCATTCGACGCATTGTTGGAAGGAGGGACACTTTGGGACGTCGAGCCCTGGGGGTTCTGGCGTCCATAGTCTTGATTCTCTTGTTGCTGCGGAGAACGCAGATGTTGCGGTTGGCCAAGCAGAGCCGGGGGCAACAACACCTTCTCGGTGGGATTTCTGGAGGTGGAAGGAACTCTATTCATGCCGGATTGACTTAATTGACGCGAGGGAGCACGGCCGGAGGTGGAAGACCGAGGGCTCGAGTAATTCTGGGGCGCCGAGGAATCCGAGGATTTAACGTCCGGGTTTCTGGGATCCGAGGTTCTCGATTCCGAGTTTCTAGGGTCCAAGTTCCTGGGCTGTTGCGGGGATGCATCCGCTCCTGATGAGTCACGGCCAGGGTTGAATGCACTTCTTAGCATCCGAGGAGTCGCCGGCTGGTTGGTATTATGAGTGCCAGACAGCCTGAAAGAAACGCCTTGGGTATTGTCCATCAATTAGTATAAATTGAAGACAACGCGTGCACGTCAAGGAGTATTGGGAGTCACAGAGACCGTTTCTCCACAGGTATATTGGTCACAGATACGGCTTCTCCACAATGATATGGAATGAAAGGCCAACAGGACACTTGAAACGAAAATTATAATGACTCTCGAAGCACTCCAAAAAAAACAATTAGAATGGTATGCTTGTTCAGACCAACAGAGCACGGCACGGGCCGGGAGAGTTTGCGTGGATGGGCCGACGGAAAATGCAGAGATGGATAATTTAAATAGGCTCCGAATCAGCACAGTGGAAGGAAGAGACGGATGTCGGTCGACGAAAAGGGCCGGTCAATCTCCCAGGGAATTCTATTTGTAGCTCAAACGAGGTTTATCTGGCGATATGTAAGTTGCGTTTGTTTTCCGAATTTTTCTTTAGGTCGCGCACGCCAGAGGGAGGCTGGTTTCAGAGTAGCAACTTTTGCGAAAATATGTGGTGGTAAAAGCGTGGGAAAAAAAGGGGCACACCGTGAGCCTTGGCCACCGGGCCGTTTTTGTGCGCCCATTGGTCCGGCGTGGGTCAAGTGTGTGACAAGGCTGACGCAGCCATGTCGGCCGGGATCCCCCTCGGCTTTAGGTCCGAAGGGATGAAGGCATAATAAAAATTCGCTTGCTAATTGGACGCCAAAATTGGACGCCAAAATTGGCAACAAAATTGGACACCATAATTTGGACGCTTATAAAATGGGCGCCTATAAAATAAACCCCATGATTTGGACGGTTAATAAATGATCTGCTTATTAATCTATCAAAAAAAAAAGATCTTCTAATTGGACGGTTGAAATTTGGGATTAATCTGAGATGTTGATTTAGATAAAGGGGAATGATGATGGCTGATGTGCGGCAAGGCATGCTGGCTTTTGATGCTGTAAGGCTGTTAAATCCCGCGACATCGATATCGTGATAATGTGATAAGGGAAATGGCAATGTGAACGAATGTTAATTATACTGCGTGATGAAATGGTCTGGGAATAAAGAGAGGGGGGATGCCGTCCTTATATACCCTGATTTGCCACGTCCAATTTATGGAACACGTAGAAGTATGGGGTTGTTAGATGCTGCTGACTGCATCGTTGTTTGTACACTTTGGGCGTCCTTGCATGTTCCATGATGCATATTACTCCAACCATGAGGGACATTTTGCGCGCAATGCAGGCACGATATGGATATTCGCCACAAGGGTGGTTCAGTGGGGGGTATTTGCCACAGACGGATTAGGTGACAATTGCTCCGCATTCTACTTACTTGCCACGTTTCAAGCCTACTACTTGCGTACGCAATGTACGGACGCCCGCAACTTTTGCATTGCTTGATGTTTCATGTATCTGTGGAACATGCGAAACTGTGCGTGTACAGCCAAGCACGCATACGTTTCAGCCTACGATGTTTGTAACAAGGGATTGACTATATAAGGGAGCAGATCCCCCTGGTTAAAAAGTACAATGAAAATCGGATCCAGCCTTGACAGAAGGTTTTTGACGCAGCTAAGGTTTCATATAATGCACAATAAGCTTAATTAAGGTTTGGCGCGCCTTGGTCGCTAATCATGAAACATCACCGTCTCAAGTGCTGTGCTATACATGAACTACAAGATCTCGTTTCCCAATTGTTTCAGAATAACAAATACCCTGATTCAAATCGCAGCATCCAATACAATTCCCAGATCAGAAATAACCGTTTTTCTCACGGTCCTACAGTATGTCTTGACTCAATATGTATTCATGGGGTTCGGTTAGATTCTTGATGGGCTTGATGGAAGTCGCACCCTAAATGATCTAACAGCTTCAGTGCTTGTGATGTTTCAAGTGAGATTGGTATTCCCAGGTGTAACCGAACAACACAATGGCAACTGCAAGGTGGAGCAAAGGCTTTCCAGAGGCGTTTTCGCCATCAAAGTATGCAGCCTTATACTTTCCCCAAGGAGTGGTTGGCTTCTTGGCGGCTGGAGCAGCTCCGGTTGGCAAGTTCTTGTAAAAAGAAACAACCTCAGCCATTCTCTTGGCGTTTGGGTTAGACCCGATGTTCTGCGGTTAGTACTGTCATTGGTGGCATGGTGAAACGTGAATGAACGGATAAAACGTGGAAGGAGAACGGATAAAACGTGAATGAACGGATAAAACGTGGAAGGAGGATGGATTGGCTCCTCGTTGCCTGATGATGGCTGTTCAAATGGATTTGGAGATGGACCAATCAGGTCAAGGGATGCAAGCGTCAGATATCAAAAAGAAGTTCATTCAAATGGTCATGGAAAAAGAATTTTGGAACATTATATGAGCCTCAGGTTAATGCCCAGAACTAATACTGGCGGTTCCTGTCCTGTTTCTGTTTCTTGGTCAGGTTCTTCCGCCAGGTTCTTCTAGCCTTGAGCTTATGACCCTGACTATTCAACCTCCTGTTTTCATGACCTTATATTTCCACTTGATTCTTGTTCATCTTGTCCTTGAAACACGGATAATGGGACTTGATGGGGGACGGATTTTGACGGATTTGATTGGGGGAACTTGACGGATTTGACTGGAGAACTTGACGGATTTGATGGCCAGAAACCTGAATTTAACTTGATTGGAGGGGGCCTTGAGTCTTCTAGTTTCTTGGGGTTTGTGGAATTGACGCCTGGTGTTGATGATGTTTCCGCCTCGGGTTTTCACGCCGGGGTCATTCTGAATTCCGAATACCGCATTGGGAAATCGGCGGCCAGTTCAAATTAACATACCTTTGCCGAGGCAATCTTTGGTGGAATCAAAGTAGACAATTGTCTTCTGACGATAAAAGACATGATGCTGAGGTACAAGTATATACTGTGCCGAGAAGGATTCGAAACTCGGTTTTTTCCAGTGCGCGCGAGACGCCCTCTCATTCGCTGGATTATGTGCAGGACATTGGGTTACTTAAGTCGATTACCCCATTACTTTAGCCTTTACCAATCAATATAATTATTCATTAGGAGTTGTTGCTACTATATTGAGGAGACAATATTTTTGAATAAGGTAAGTGGAGTTTGGCCGATCCTCGGGGGGAAGTGGGGATCACGTGCGTCACTGTGTCACGTGCGCAGTCACGTGATCGTGGCTACGAAATTTAAACCTTGTATTTATTACCTATAATTAATCAGTTTCACTAATGTACAACACTGTTGTTAGTATAAGTCGTATGATTTTGAACCCTTGATCAATTTGAACCATTTAATCAATCAAATCTCCAAATCTATATCACTATCCCGATATTCGGATTGACCAGAATCAATCCAGACCAATATACAAATGTTGATGTTTTCATCTTAAACACATACCATTGTTTCCTCTTATGAACACGTCACCGTAGCTCTTGATCTCGGTGGTGTCCACGAACTCCTTGGCGGATTGCAACACCACATTCATGTAGCCATCGATGCTTTGCAAATCGCCTTGGTACTCCACGCCATTATGAAGCTTGACGGTCACGGCACTGCCTATGATGGAGCTCAAGAACTTGGTAGGGTCTGTTTTCACGTCGGACATTGTTGGTGGAGGGAATGGTTTGGTGAGAGCAGGTAAAAAAGCGGGGTCGTGCGAGGCTCAGTTCCGCGGGAGATTTTAGTTTCATGTCAAGGCCTGAAAGACCGCCGAACCAAGAATGCACTGATAAGTACCGAAATTGTGATGAGTCAATCTTTTCACAAAAGAATTGGGTGTCAACAAACCGAAGCCCTCTTTGTTAGTAAGATTCACTAGGGTAATGCATGCAGGACCGCCGAAACGTACCACGAATTCGAAAAAACGAGCAATATAGCAGATCCCAGCAACTGCATATAATTCAAGGAGAGCCCATGAAACAGAGCTCATACAATTGAAACGTGACTTTTTCAATTGATTGAAGTTTCTTCAACAAGTGGTATGACTTCATGCTTAAACAAGTAACTGTTTGCGATTAACCTTTATGTCTTTAGCAGCGTGGCACGTGCCAATGGATAGCAATAAAGAGTTGGTCGAGTCACAAAGCCCGGATCAAGACCAAAAGTCCACTCCCACTAGGATCACATAATCCCAATTCTCCCATTAGAATAACCAACCACCCCGAATATAATGGCGGGAAAGCCTCCTTTTATACGGCAACCACCAGCCGAGTATGTGGGCGTGCGACATTTCGTGGTTGTTGCAGCCTGCAACAGGGATCTTATGCATGAGTGCTCGTTTCAGCCCAACCCGCACCACTTCGCAGAGCACCAAACCTACAGCAAGAAGCATAAGAGGGTGGTGGGCCAGCGGCATACAGTAAGCAGCAAAGGAAGCAGCATGCGGACGTACTTCAGGGTCTAATGCAGCAATTGCAGTAAGGCAACCGACTGCAGGGAGCATCACGACATGGCGGCAATACCCCTATCGAGTAAGCGACACTTCACGAGCTGCGCATGGATCTGCGCCCATACCAGCGAGCGTCCTGCGCGGGATCAGCACGTGACGATTGTTTACACGAGTTGTCCTTAAAAAAAAGTACAAAAAGTCCCCACTGCGCTCCTTTTCAACCCACGCCACCTACACTCACTATGGATAAACTCAAGGATGTAAGTACCCCCAAGCACCATGGTACACTGAACGTCATATACTAACCGCAGAAACTTAACAGCTTGAAATTGGACGCCGAAAAGTGGCAGGAGAAGTCGGACGAATTGGCCGACAGAATCAAGGAGTTGGAGCAAGAGAACTTGGAGAAGGACCACCAGATCCAGGCATTGACCAGAAAGAACCAGGTGTTGGAGGAGCAGGTGGAGAAGTTGGAGACGGACGTGACGGAAATCAAGGAGACCGCTGACCAGTCGCACTCTTTGAAAACGTCCAACGACAACTACACCAAGAAGAACCAGGTGTTGGAGGAGGAGTTGGAGGAGGCCGACAAGAACTTGAAGGAAACCACTGCTAAGTTGAGAGACACCGATATCAAGGCCGAGCAATTGGAGAGAAAGGTTGCTTCGTTGGAGTCGGAGAAGGATGAGTTGGAGAAGAAGTACGAGGAGTTGACCGACCAGTACAACGGAGTCAAGAGCGAGTTGGACGAAATCAGCCAGCAATTGGAAGCGATCTAGGACCCCACCATAGAGTGTTAATTGATACCTGCCGTAGGCTCATGCTACGGCCAGAACAAAGTCGCCCCTACTCGTAGACACCTACACGAAACCAATCTACACCTCTACACCTACACCTATCTACACCAATCAACACCTCTCTACACCACCCACTCTACACCCTATCTAAACCCTATCCAATCACCCTCGAGTAAATACCATAATCTCTCTTCTCTGCATTTTGTCAAACATCTCCTTGGCGTGATTGGTTGTTGGAGTGGTTATCGCAGCCGCGTTTCATGATGCTCGCGCACTCCACACTATACTTATAGTCATTCTCTTAGTGCAGCCTCCACCCCACTGTGCCACGGTGTCCTCAAACCCCGCCTTTTAACTTGACCTCCTCAATCGCCAAGCCCCTGCATATTCACCTGGTGACACAAACCCGCTCGTACAAGCACGTCGTTTAGCCCCTGAACCCCTCACCTGCGGACTATATAAATGGAGCCTCGCGCCCACCTCAGCCAATTTCTGGCCCACCTTATTGACGAGGACTACAACGTGTCCCGCCCCCATCGAGACCCTCCGACACTTGATGATGACCAATCTCTGCAAGAGCAACGGGACCGGGGGGTTGGCATGCGTGTGCAGCACGACTACTTTGATCCGGGGGAACGCATCCCTTCATATGAATCTTCCCAGGAACAGGAAAATTACCAGCGACAGGTTGGGCGTGCACGGCTGACGCCGGATGTGGGCGGAGCTGGTCTCAGGGGAATTGGACCACAGTCTAGAGAAGACTTGACTCGGGTCGGGTCCAGCAGCCGGGCTCGGGACTTTGAGATGCCCCGGATCCGCGAACGAGAACGGGATCGGGATCGGGATCGGGACCGGGATCGGGACCTGACCCAAAGCCCCGTGAGAGGCGGCCGCAAAACATTGAAAACCCTAGGGTTGAAGTTCCTCAATGCCCGCCAGCACTTTCTTTTGGCCGCGTGCAGAGACTTGTCGCTAGTGCAATGTGTGATTGGGCTCTCTAGGTCGTGGTGGCTCATATTCCGCCATGAGCTAGATACTCAGCCCACAGAGGTGCTCACGTCGGCACGCACGTCGGAGCACTTTCTAACGGGGCTCTGGTGTATTGTGTCGGGGTACCTCCTGTACTCGGTGCTTGACGGGCTCATGGTGCGGTGGATTGTCAGCTACACCACCACCGGGTCGATTGTGCGCATGGCCACGATGTCGGCCATCATCGTGGTGATTGAGAGCTACTTGGTCCTGGCCTTCTCGGCCGAAGGGTACAATTATGCCCTCCACACGTGGATCTTGATCAGTTGTGCGCTCACGGTGACGTACATTATCCAGAACTTCATCACGTCCAACATCGACCTCAAGGGCAAGTACCGCCCGCGCTTCTTTGACTTTTACAATATTGTGGTGTTTGCAGTTGTGCCGGTGGGGATGGCCAGTTTCATCACCATGATCGGGTTGCTCCGGTCACTATTGATTCTACGGCTCGACATCGACGCCCGGAGTCAGTGAGGAATGAGAATGAGAATTAACATGCACAAGAATGAACATGAATTAACATGAATTAACATGAATTAACATGAATTAACATGAATTAACATGAATTAACATGAATTAACATGAATTAACATGAATTAACATGAATTAACATGAATTAACATGAATTAACATGAATTAACATGAATTAACATGAATTAACATGAATTAACATGAATTAACATGAATTAACATGAATTAACATGAATTAACATGAATTAACATGAATTAACATGAATTAACATGAATTAACATGAATTAACATGAATTAACATGAATTAACATGAATTAACATGAATTAACATGAATTAACATGAATTAACATGAATTAACATGAATTAACATGAATTAACATGAATTAACATGAATTAACATGAATTAACATGAATTAACATGAATTAACATGAATTAACATGAATTAACATGAATTAACATGAATTAACATGAATTAACATGAATTAACATGAATTAACATGAATTAACATGAATTAACATGAATTAACATGAATTAACATGAATTAACATGAATTAACATGAATTAACATGAATTAACATGAATTAACATGAATTAACATGAATTAACATGAATTAACATGAATTAACATGAATTAACATGAATTAACATGAATTAACATGAATTAACATGAATTAACATGAATTAACATGAATTAACATGAATTAACATGAATTAACATGAATTAACATGAATTAACATGAATTAACATGAATTAACATGAATTAACATGAATTAACATGAATTAACATGAATTAACATGAATTAACATGAATATGAATGAGAGAATGAGAGAATGAACATGAATTAACATGAACAGGAATGAGAGAATGAACAAGATCAATGAAATGGACATGAAATGATGTCGATCTGATGAATGAAATGACTGAAATGATGCGATTAGGAAATTGGATTGAAATGAAAGAGGAGAGAGGAGATTGGGTTGAAACGAAAAAGAGAGAAGAGGGTGATGAAAAAGAGAGAGGGTGATTAAGGAATGGATTGTTGACTGAAGTGAATGGCTGAAGTGAATGGCTGGAGTGAATGGCTGAATATAGCGACCTGCATGTAGCGGGGAGCGCGAAGGAAAAAACCAACTACTGAAAGACGACTACTCCGGTACTCCAGACAGTTTACTCCACAGCCAGCACCATGGGAGTCCATATCTTCGGAAAATCCATCAAGCACAGCTCGCTCGTCCGCATCGGGCTTACCAAGAAGATCTTTGGCGTGGGCCAGAAAACCGCCCAGGAGATTTGCGCGCGGGTGGGCCTCTACCCCAAGATGAGAATGAACCAACTCACCGAGCCGCAGGTGATGGCCATCAATAAGGAACTTTCTGATTTGACCATCGAAGGCCACTTGAAGCAGAAGATCTTGGAGAATATCCAGTTCAAGAAGGATATTGGCTCTTATGCCGGTAACAGGCACGCCAACGGGCTTCCGGTGAGAGGCCAAAGAACCCGAAACAATGCCTCCACGGCCAAGCGCTTGAACCGTCTTGACCGCAAGTTCAACTGATCATGTATATACCAATCCATCCGACTCTTTCTACAAATGATTTCTGGAGATCTGAACCCTGGAGATCTGAACCCTGGAGATCTGAACCCAATGTAGATTTACCATAGACTTTGAATGACCACGGGGTTGTGGCCGTAAGAATCAATACAATACCATGATAATATAACGGAAACGCCCATAGTATATACTATACTATATGCACTACTCGCTGTTATATACACTACTCACTTCTATATGCACTACTTTTATGTTATATGCACCACCATACTCTACTCAGTATTGGCCGATTTATCTTTACTGCTTGTGGCTTGCAATGCTATGGTAGGGTAGAAACTTGATTATATTGATGGACTGTATACTCCACACTTTAGTACTTCAATGTCGTTCTCAGTGTGGTTGGTGTAGATAGAACCTCTCTGGTGCTTGGACTGTTTGTTGTAAATCACCCGAATAATTGAATGGATCCCGGCACAATCTCTTCGCCTTCGTCTGCAGAACTCTCGGCGTCCGAATCCTCCTTCATGCTGACCTTTTGGCCCAAAAGCGAGGCGAAAAACTCATCCATCTGCGCATCGCTCCACTTGACCCAAGGCTTGGGCGTATCGAAATTGGCAAGCTGCTCGTGCACGTGGTACCGCAACCGCCGGCCCTTGGACGCCTTGTTATCCACGTTTTTCTTGAGTTTGCTGGATGCAGCGCCTTTCAATGCAAACTGTAACCCGGACGTGGGGTCACTGGTATGGATTTTCTTATCCACGAGATCATTGAGTAGCACCCGGTAGAAATCTTCATCGTCGAAAATTGTTGGCACTTCTTCTAGGTTGAGCGCTCTGGACTGGCCCATTTCTTCCTCTTCCTTTTCCTTTTCGCCCGCTTCACCGCCGGCTTCCTTCTCTTTGTTGTTTCCACTGCCCAAGGGGGTAATCTTTCTCCGGTTGAGACGCGTCCGCTTGACCAATCTCCCCATATCCAGAAGGTTGTTAATCACCTGCTGTTCTGCAGATTGGTTCAACGCCTTGAACTTGCCTGCATTCATGGCACTGGCCCCAGAAGAGTTCTGGATCTTGGCCAGCCACTTGTTCAACACTGTACTTCTGTACTGCTCAAGAGCCGAGTCGTAGTCCAAGCTGACACGGGCGTACTCGGCCAACGAGCGTTTCTTTGGGGTTTTGGGCTCCGAAATCACCTTATCTCTCTGCAGAAGCTTGCTGCGGAGCCCATGGATAGCATCTAAAAGCCCGTAGCATGACTCTTTGGCGCTTTCCAAATGCTTGGCGCTCTGTTTCAGAAAGTGCTCTTGCACATTGGCCCCGGGGAGCATATTGCTTTCTGTCAACGCTTTTTGGATCTTCAACCGGGCATCAATAAGCGCATCGAATTCTTTATGTTGCTGAAGAATGGTGTATCCTTTGGACGCATCGTTGGCGGCGGATTCCGAGAGTCTCAGAACAATATGTTTTCTTTCATTGGCCATCATGCTCTTGATTTTGTTCCGTACCGATGAGTTATCAACCTCTTCTTCTTCTTCTTCATCCTCTTCATCCTCCTCTTCTTGTCCCAGTTCCTCTCCTAATTCCTCTTCCAGAACTTCTAGTTGTTCTCCATTTTCCAGTTCCAGTTCTTGTTCCAGTTCTTGTTCCAGTTCTTGTTCCAGTTCTTGCTCCGCTTCTGATTCATCCTCCATCTTTTCACTCGAGTCTCCAAAAAGCGAGTCTCTGCTGGTGACTTGCCCCGAGTACTTTTTATCCAGAATCACCGGCTGCTTCCGAAGCTTACTCTTGGATACCGGCACATAATGCTCGGTGGCGTTTTCTGTGTCGGAATGGTCTGAGCCGCTGGAGAAATGGTTTGCGAGGTCGTTGTCCTCGATATCAAAGTCGTTTTTGTTTTCGTCAAGCTCGGCGATTTGCTCCGCCAATGTCTTTCTAGCCATGGTGGTGTGAGAGGTCTCATCGCGATGCTCTTGATCTTCGCACCGGGCGATTTGTATGCAGGACGTTGGTCGCCCCCACCAAAGCTGAGTCCTTAAAATGCCCGTAACTAAGCCACCCATAAAGTTCCACCTGTGCCTTAATATTTATACTTTCAGATGAAATTTTCAAGACGCACCTGAAAAAGGTGTTGCTGATATAATCCATTTATGTGAAGAGACTCGGAGTATAGGAACCATTTTCATCAATGAGTGCAAATCTTTTCGGTAATGTCTTCTGGATCAATCTTGTCGTAATTCACCTTAGACAGCCAAGTGACTAGATTGCAACAGGCAAGCCTCGACACCTGGTCAAGTACTAACAATATAGTCAGTCAATAGCAAGTAGTATTTCGTCAGCAGCTAAGAGTCTGTCAGTCCATTCGGTAAGAAACAGTCTTTATCCCATCTTCAATTGGCCAAAAGTAGTCTTTCTCCTATCAGTCCCAATTACTAACAAGCTCATCAGTAGGGTAAGAATCAGCAACCAAGAAGCAGTAACCAGTATGCAGTCCAGTAGTCAGTAACCAGTGTGCAGAAACCAATGGTGTAGAAGCCTCCGGTTGAGTGTCAGCACTGTTGGCAACACTGGGTGTTTAAGAAGAAACCTCTTATCCCTTATCATTGGGAATAATAATTGGTGCTTGAAATAAGGGGGGATGCGCTGCTTTATATATTTCGCTGCACGCCGCGCCTGCATGGCTGGAGGCTGCAAATAAACGGGGCGGGGGTGCACAAAGCGAAATTGTCTATATAAGGCACGCCTCCCCAGAAATTCCTTACTCTTTTTTTTCAATTCTTCTTTCTCCTTCCCTTACTTCCTCCTCCTTCCCTTACTTCCTCCTCCTTCCCTTACTTCCTCCTCCTTCCCTTACTTCCTCCTCCTTCCCTTACTTCCTCCTCCTTCCCTTACTTCCTCCTCCTTCCCTTACTTCCTCCTCCTTCATCTTTCACTTCCTCTTTGGATGTTCAAGACCTTCTCTGGATGAATATCGGGTCTCTTACCATGATGATCGTGGATTTGTGGAATTTAGGGACTTTCGAGACTTCAACAATTCAAGGCTATAGTGGAGCCGAACAGGACTAGGCATGTTTAGAATGCTGAGAAAGACATTCTGAGTGCTGCTATGGCTTGACCAAGAAACCAAGAAGCTTTACCCAAGGCTATCTGGAGAGTCCCCCAATAAGCCGTTTGGCGGAATTGAAGTCTAGGAGGCAATTTCTTGGTCCACGTCTCTTAGTCCATACTACATCAGTGGGGACCAAAACATGTGGTCCGAATAACCTCCACTACAACACTTTCACAAGACTAAAGATTGAGTCTGGGCAATTCAAGAGCAAGTTGGGCTACAAGACTTGAATAAGCCTCAGGACCTTGAAAAATTACAATAACCGATCAAACATCCTCAGCCAGATCAGATGAGACTTCCCATGGGGTAAAACCAAATTCAACAATATCGGATTTCAAACCGGCTTTATACCAGACTTTATACCGGACTTTATACCGGACTTTATACCGGACTTTATACCGGACTTTATACCAGACTTTAGAGAAACATGACACATGAGAATAACGTCTTCAAAACTACTGGTACTGCAGATTAACCATTGATTGCCTCCAAAACAAAGGTGCGACATTTTGAAATAAAGAGAGCATCATGTCTTGAGGTAGTGAAGAAGAGAGGTGGTTTCAGCACTGCTCAACCCACTGCACGACGTGCAGGTCACGTGCCAAGCAAATGAACCAAATTTTGTTGAAAATTGACACGGGATCATTTTGGTGTATTCAGCGAACTCGCCAGTTTCTGTATTCATTAATGAATTTATAGATTTTTATGGCGTTGATTTATGGTGCTTGGTTTTAGGTTCGTGGTTACTTTCTGAGGGGAGAGTGCAGAAGATATTGGAAGACATGAACTTCATTTGTAGTGAAAAAGTAAAATAAAAAAATAAGAATATTGGCTATATACACAGTCTAATAAAAATAAAGGAACAAATATTTGGTTAACTTACGAGTGATTGATTCTGGTAGTTTAGTGAAATAGGGAACTTACCCTCGGAACTGGGATGAAATATGGTCACGTGAGTGTCACGTGCTCAGCCATCTCGCCCTATACTTACCCACCCACTCTGTATCCAGCTTTCCTGTTAAAAGAAACTTCTTCTGTGACACTAAGAAATTATGCTCCGCAGAAACGTCCAGTGAATAGGGTTTGGCAGGGAGAATGAAACGACCGGAGTCAATAGACCGGAACTGTATATAAACCTCGGAACTGCATATAAGTACCAGAACACCCGAAGATAAGCCAGTGCCTCAATGCAACTACTCCTAATCTGGCCATTTCGAAGGCATAAAGAAACTTTAGTGAAGAAATTTTAGAGATTTCCTTACAATTTAGCGGCGTCCTGCATATAAACGTATTTTTACTAAAACCCTAGAACATACCTAAACGGCATAATATGGACTTCACTATCCATTCTACTCTATCAGATCTTCAGAACCAAACTCCTCTTCCACTCAAGTCATCGAGCCAGAACTCACAGACTCTGGGCCAGACTTAGCAGTTTTCATGGATTAAGAGTATCAGACACTTGTCCTGTCCAGTTCTGTCTAGAAGTTGTCCAAAGTTGTCCAAAAACTGTCCAATCTGTCCAGTTCTGTCCATTTCTGTCTAGAAGCTGTCCAGTTCTGTCCAACTGTCCAAAAACTTGTCACTGTCCTGTCCAACTGTCCAAAACCTGTTACACCTCCATTTCATCAGAATCCTTCTTTGCAAACTCCTCCGAAGGAACCCCCGTGATTATAGCATCCAACGTATCCTTCTTCTGCCCCACCAAAGCATCGTACTCCGCCTGGTTCTCCTTCTTATTGGCCTCGATGGCCTTGTACTTTTCCACCGACAGCAAAAACAGCGCCATGTTATAACCAGCCGCCGCCTGGCTCTCCAACGGAGTGTAGGGTCTTTGTTTCAAAGCCTTCAAGCGTCTTTTATGCGGCCCGCCCTTGGTGTGTTTGTCCAACACCGGCTGGGTCTCGAAGTACTTGGCGCACTCGATGCAGTAGTACTGGCCCAACCCCGGTTTAGTTTCGTCGAGCGGCTGGTTTTTCAACGCCACGATCTTGTCTCTGCTGGAGAGATCATCGTACACGAGGTCGAGGTCTCGCACTCTTCTCTTGGTTTTGTATGTGCGCACACTGTATCTTCCCATGGCAAAAGTGGTGTTTAAGGTGGTGGTATTTAAGGTGGTGGTGTTTAAGGTGGTGGTGGAGTTAGGAGGTGGTAGAGGGTGGTGTTGGAGATGCGATGCGATGAGTGCGAGTGCGTGCACACTCTGCGAAAAAAAAAGCATGTAACTAGTGAAGATATGAGCATCGCACGTATTTGTTATATGCAGGTATATACAATATTATATGCAGGTTATATGCAGGACCAAAACCAAGGTGCAAGGCTCCTTCTTTCACTCAACACACTACAGTATCACTATGGCAAGGACTAGATCAGAGTAGTAGTACTACAAAAGACTACATCTAGACTACATCAGGTCTACCTTTTTTTTTTTTTTTTTTCAGCTCATGGAATAAACAACTACAAAGTCACCTACAGCCAAAACTTGACCTCGGAGAACACACCAACACAAAACTTCCAGCCAATTTTGGAGCAAGTCCGTTTCCGGCAAAATGAAGGATATGGGAACCATTGTGGAAGGTAAGGTTGAATCGGGCCACATCAAGAAAAACGCCAATTTGTTGATGATGCCCAACCGCAGCACCGTGGAGGTGGTGACCATCTACAACGAAACCGAGCAGGAGTGTACTGGTTTATCTTAGGGTGTACTGGTTTATCTTAGGGTGTACTGGTCTATCTTAGGGTGTACTGGTTTATCTTAGGGTGTACTGGTTTATCTTAGGGTGTACTGGTTTATCTTAGGGTGTACTGGTCTATCTTAGGGTGTACTGGTCTCTCTTAGGGTGTACTGGTCTATCTACTAGAGGAGATCAAGTTCGTGGAGTTGAAGCATAAGTGGGTCCTCCGAGGCCGTGTGTGCTGAGACTTATAGTGACTACCAGCAATTGGGCCGTTTCACGTTGAGAGACCAAGGGACTACCATTGCCATTGGTAAGATTCCGAAGTTGTTGTGAGGAAATTTTGCTTTATTAATTATTTGCAATTCTTTAACAGTTTTTTTGATTCTTGTCTGTCTCTGGGTGTTGCAGTAATGTGCTTGTTGAGCATCATGTGCGTCGTGCGGCGTGCGTCGTGCGTCGTGAGAACAGAAAGAGGATGAAGTTGGAGCTGGGAAGAGGGGAAAAGAAGTAAAAGAAGATTGGATAAGTTCGTGTGACCTGAATTTGGCAAAGGAATATATACGTTCTTTTTTTTTTTAAAAAAAAAATCAAAAAATACGGCTTTTAAGGTGCTTAAAAAATATATGAACTCGGGGCGCACTGCATATAAGAGGGAACTGCATATAGAGCGCATTGCATATAGCACGCTCTCCCAAACCCATACTTTCCTTTAATTCACAGATACGAACGGTGCGTTTAATTAATGTATTAGTTTAATGTTGTTATATCATTGGCCCAACGTCAGGTGACTCAAACAACAAAGCGAAAAAACCCACAATAAATGCTCCAATGGTATTCTTGGATCCGGCATTGACCAATGGAGAAACGCCTGGCGTGGGGGCGTTTTTGGTGACGGTCTGTGTTAAGCTCACCGTTTCTGTCTTGTCCGTATTTCTAGACTTCTCGACCTTGGCCTTGGACGTTTGACCTGAAGCACTTTGAGTTGGTTTTGAAGCAATTTGGTCAGAATTTGAAGCTTTTTGACCAGAATTTGAAGCTTTTCGATCAGAATTTGAAGCTTTTTGACCAGAATTTGAAGCTTTTTGACCAGAATTTGAAGCTTTTCGATCAGAATTTGAAGCTTTTTGACCAGAATTTGAAGCTTTTTGATCAGAATTTGAAGCTTTTCGATCAGAATTTGAAGCTTTTTGTTCAGGATTGAAATTAGCTTGATTAGAATTGGAAGCTGCTTGATTAGAATTGGAAATCGGCTGGTCTGGCCTTGAGTCCATGACTTGATCCTGTTTAACGTCTTGTTTCTGGTCTGCTTTCTGCCTTGGCTTGGGCTCCTCCGCCTTGGCGTTTGGTTCTGGTCCACTGACCAAACCTCCCTTCACCTCCTTTTCCTCTCCAATTTCTTGAGTTTCTGAATTTCCACTTATTTCATTTCCACTTATTTCATTTCCACTTATTTCATTTCCACTAATTTCCTTCTCTCCATCTTGAGTTTCCTTTTCCATGGCTTTGGTGGGTTCAGGAACAATACACACTCCAGTGACCGTCAAAACGGTGGCAGAACTAACAGTTATGGTGGTGGGCACACACTCTTGCTCACACACAGTGATGGACACGGTGGTTGCCTGAGAACAGGAAGTGGTATAGTTGGTATAGGTCTTCCACACCGTCTCCGTCTTTTGGGAATCGGCCGCTGTATGGTTTTTGTTGATGCAGTAGATGCAATCGCCCATTTTTTGTTTTTCTTTTTCTCCTTCCATCTTCTCCTTTTCTCCTTCCATCTCCTTCCCAGCTTCAGACGGTCCCAATGTTGAGCTGTTCATATTGGTGCCTGGTCCTGAGAAATTTGGGTTTGGATTCACCTTCTTTCCTGATTCCTTAATCTTTGACTCTGAATCCTTAGGCTTGCCATCATTCTCTGGCTTGTCCTTTGGCTCCTCAGTCTTTGGCCCCTTATTCTCTGGACCCTTAGACTCAGGGCTCATCTCTGGCTTTTCAAAGTCGGGGTTTTTCTTTGACTCCTTCTTGTCTGTCTCCTCAGTCTTTGGCCCTTTTGGCTCTGGAGCCTTAGACCCGGGGCTTTTCTCTGTCTCCTTATTCTCTGTCTCCTCCGGCCCAGTCTCCTCCGGCCCAGGCTTCTGAGGCTTTGGGCCCTTTTTCTCTGGCTCCTCAAAGTCGGGGTTTTCCTTTGGCTCCTCGGGCTTTTGTCTTCTCAGACTCGGGATTAGGCTCTGGCCGCTTTGGCTCAGTCTTTGGCCGCTTTGGCTCAGTCTCCTTTGGCTCAGTCTCCTTTGGCTTTGGCTTTGGTTTCTGAGGCTCAGTCCCCTTAGGATTCGGGCCCTTATTCTCTGTCTCCTCAGAGTCTGCATCCTCAGGCTCGAGGTCATGTGTTGGCTCCTTATTTTCTGTCTCCTTTTGCTTTGGCGGTCTGGCAAGTTCCGGTGGGGGAGGTTTGGGGAGCTGTGTTTTATAGTCCATGTCGTCACTGTACTGCATAAAATAAACCACTTCAGGCGTACACTCTTCGTTCGGGTGACTTGCTGGCGTAGAAAGGTACTTGAATATTTCCTCGGGGAATTGTTGACAAAGTTCAAAGGTGAGATCCAATTTGCCATTCTTGTCAAACGACAATTTCAGAGGCTCAATTCCCAAGCCGGCCTTATAACGACGGTTTTGAACACCAAAATAAAACTTGGCCAGGCCCACTGGGGAAAAAGCTTTTCCCTCGGAATCCAACTCGAGCCTTGGTTGTTTTTCGATCCCTCCTTTAATTAAATCCACGAGGGTATCGGACTCGCGAAATACGGAAAGTGGAGTGTAAAACTGACCTTCCTTCACAAAAAAAGGCGTATTCGATAGGCCGGTTTCCCGGGACCGGAATAGGAGCAACAGGGTTCACTGATTCCGGGGGATTCACTGATTCCGGGGGATTCAACGGCTGCAGATGATTTTTTGGATCCACACGAAAGAAGTAAGTATCAACCCTTTCTTCACAAGTGGCAGTATATTCTGCATTATCTGCCGCTATTACCTCATCCCGATTATATCCGGGACACCCACGAAAAAATTCCAGATGCCGAATCTTGTTGTCTGCATTCAACGTAGAAACCAAGCCATTAAAACGGATCAGTCCGACATTGAGATTAACAAAAATAAGTGTCCAGGAGTCTCAGGGTTCCAGAGACAGGGCTAAAACTTTCCAATAACTTTTACACTTGTTTTCTGGACAGGTTTCCGGAAGCCGATTCCATTGGAGCCCGTTTTTTTGTAAAAACTCCATATTCGGAATTCACATATTTTTTCAGATCGTTATCTTCCTGTTTCAAATCGGGACCTTCATCTTTTCCAAGAGCCGGTTTCTCCGGTTTCTCCACTTCTTTCCGATTTATAAGTTCATCGTATGGCATCACGGACACTTTAGCCGGGCGACAGTTGGTAAATAAACTCCTTTCATTAGGTAAAACTAGATTTTCGTCAATGACAACGCCATTGCCCTGTAAATGGCACAAAGCGATTTTCGAATCTTTCAACCTTTTATCTTCATCCACTTCGGCTAACAATAATTCATCACCATCTCCGGAAAATAAACCCCCGCCCACAAACCCAACGGGGAAATTGTCATGTTTCAAATTTCTGCCCCCAGACAAAGAGATTTTCAGCGGCAAAGTCTGCGGTTGATTCCAGGTAAAAACATGTTTGATGTGGGGCCTTGCAGATTTGTCAGAAGGGGGAAATTTCGTAGTGGAAAGTCCATACTTTTGTCCTTCGGCTTCTGCCACAAGCATCCACTGATTGGTCGAGGCTGCCCATGCTGTGGCCATAACCAAGGGGGCGAGAAAAAAATGGCTCAAAATCATGGTGTTTTTGTTTTGGGGTTGTTTTTTTTTTTTTTGCTTTCATGGATTTCCGCCGGATTAAAGATCATGGCCAAGAAAAAGACATAGCTTCTCGTCAATCAATGTTTGAATCTAGCTTTTCTTGGCCTCACATTGTCCGATTTTGTAATTGTCCAATTATTGGTATGTGATTGTCCAATTGTTAAAAGTGCTTGAACAATAGCTTGTAGAGAAAAACAATCGTCCTGCATACTGCTGCGCCCGTTTCTTTAGCGCCTTGGTGTAAAATTTGGCGGAAGATGGACCAACTCTTATTATCCTCTCAAAATTTAATGACCATGGCCCTCGAGTCATTATTCAATTCTGGTTCCTAAATTTAAACTAATTTCCTGCATACATACGCATGTGGATTGCATATAGAAAGGGAATTCTTGGACTACATGCAGAGCATGCAGCAGTGCACGAGGAAACACCCACTTTTTCGGGCCACACACATGTGAAAGTGGTTAGGATACTTCTCACTGATTTTTGTTCATGTGGCATTGCTGGGACCCGAAAAGGGGACCCCAAGCTGACCTGCAGATAGGTACTGTCCTGCAGCTCACCCACATGAATTGACCGGACCATTTTAAAAAAACCCGCTCATTGAAAACATGTATTAATCACCAGCTGCCAAGGGAAGCAATTCTCCCTATTGACTTAGACAACTCAATCCAAACAACTAAGATGTCACCAAAGTCCCACAATCACCACAATTGTTCAGATACAATTCCACCATAAATACTCTGTATTCTCTTAATACTCTGCATTTTCTTGATACTCTATAGTCTGTTTTTCCCAATCAAAAGGACAAGTCCAGACGAAAATCATTTCAGTTTCACAAGAGTTCCGGATTATTAAAGTTTCGGAAGAGTTTCAGATTATCGCAGTTCTGGGAGACAAAGCCAAAGTACCCAGTAGAGCGGCCTCCATTCTTCTTTCTTCATTCTGATCTTTAAAAAATAAACAGATTTAAACAAAAGTCAGGTGACATACCTTTTGGTCATGAATTGTCGAGTGAGGCCGTCTGGTTGGCCCTCATGCGGCGGATAAGGAACAGGAAGTGAACTAAAACACCAATCGGTGACGATATTCCCCGACTCTTTAGGGCGAGGCGAAAGTGAGCCAGAACGTTGAAATTTTCATGGTAAAACGCCGTTGGGAAATGCAGAGCTCGCTGGGAATTGTTTATTCTTAATTTGGGAAAATGCCATAACTTCAATCCAGAAAAACTGGCCCTTGCAGTAGAATGTCCATAGTTCAGAGCTAGACTGTAGACCATTCAATGGACACGACATATCATGTGATTATATTACCCAAAAAATCGACTGGGAAAAAGAGGGGGAATAGCGCGTATTTATATTCTTTTTCAAACCACAAAAAGGAATGCAGCATTCCCAAACGGGAAGTGTTTCACCTTGCAGTGGCGCGTCACGACTTGCAGCCACGGGAATATAAAAGGCCCCAGATCCCCCGGTTTTTTTTGCAGCGCGATAAACCCACTGGAAATGATGGTCACGTGAATCACTCAGATATACCTTTTAAATTGAATCCCGAGTTATTTTTAGTCAAGGGTTTTTTAGTTGAAGTTCATTTTTGCAAAAGGCGTTGATTTCAAATAAAGAGGACTTATTCAAAAAATGAATTTATAAAGTGATCCAACTGTCATGGCCTGGTTACCGGTCAATGAACGGTAATTGTCGAAGTGGATGAGAAATAGCCAACTTTCTGAACCAACCAAACACCAAGAGAAACGCCGAAAACAACTACTGCAAAACCAACTTTTTGGTGATAACGAGATCACGGAAATCTTCACTTTGGAATGAAACTACCCCGGGAACTACTTGTGATGTCAATTACTTCAATCATACAGGCACGTGCGCTCCTGCATATGCGCGCACTTCTCACCTTATATGCCTGACCAACCCAACGTATTGTCACATGGCTTATACTCTACTCCAAGTATAAAAGCTAGCAATCGAGACTTTGGGATTGGAGTCGCCTTATTCTAAGACATATTGGAAAATCATATAGTCAAGCATGGTGTTTCTGTGGGTAAGGGAATTAGCTGCACTTGTCCCATGAAAAAGCAGTGTTTATAAGAAACTCCCGGTGGCCTAGCTGGTTAGGGCGCAAGAGTGTAATGGAACATTGATATCTTGAGGTCGGACGTTCGACTCGTCCCTGGGAGAACTTTTTGGCTCTTTTTCCTGCTGATTTTCTAAAACTGCAGTTTGAAGTGTTCTGCCGTTGCAAATGTTGGGGGTTTGCACAGAAGAACCTTCTAGATGAATCTCCTAGATGCAGTATTATACTATGGGTACATAGATTGGTGTAGACAGCAATGCATACAGTGTGGAGTCAGTAACAATGTAATTAGGGATTTATTATCAAGAGTGTAGAATCAGTAATTGGGTACGGTACGCGGGCCGGACCCTCGGAAATGGTCACGTGACCTGGAACCATATCTTTGTAGCCGCCCCCACAAACAACTTTAGGATTCCTCCATAGTATATACTCATGGCGAAATCAAGGAGAATCCAGCCATTCAAAGAAGTACCAAAAATAATGGTTCGTTGGGAGGATGCAACGACCTGAGTCAATAGGTCGGAACTGGATATAAGCCCTGGAAGTACCACTTGCACCCTCGGATATATTGCCTTCGGATATATTGCCCCCGGATATATTTGCCCTCGAGTAATTTCACACACTATGGTGTTACGGTCATGTGATTAAGGTCATGTGACGCAGATCGTGTTTCAGGTGTGTTTCATGTTGCAGCCATTGCGCACTATGGCAATAGATAGACAATGAGAGGAACGGTTTGGTCAGGGCTTCAGACCAAATTTCTTATTGGGAAAAAGCCTTATATCAAGTATGAAAACAAGTAATTATTCAAAAACCCAATTTTTTGTATCGAATTACGTTTCTGGAGAAAGCAGTCACACGCACACGTGATGATTTATTGGGGCGCGCACGAAAACGGCTCTGTGTGCACTCCGCACCGTGCGCGCAGTCCCCCGCCCCCCGAAAATTTTTGTGCAAAAGTCATACTTCTTCTACTATTCAAGCAATCAACAGGTATGTTTGGTGACCCAGAATATTCTGTTTAAGCGTTGTTATATCGTTTCAGCCTCCAAGTGATCAACGACGTGATAAACGACCCTTCAAGTGAGACAAGACTCTTCAGCCGATGGGATTCTTCAAGGGCATGCAAATCTCCATTTCAACGAAACATCCAGTCCCAGACGAGACAGAATCAGGATGAAAGATTACCAAATTGGATGAGCAGGGTGAATAGACACTGACACTTTCTGTCGGACACTTTCTGTCTAATCTGTCTCTGTCTGTCCAGTTTGTCTTACCGTTTGTCCAATCTGTCTCTTTGTCCAATCTGTCTGTTTGTTTTCTGTCTATTTGTCCAATCTGTCTCTGTCTGTCCAATGTTTGTCGTCTATCCACTTGGTTGTCTATCCCCTTGGTTGTCTTGCTGTTGTGGCGCATCACCTGACCTGCGTGCAAGAACTGCGCACATGACCTGCGCGCACTCATTAATAAGCAGAAAGTATATAACAGCGTCTTTCGCAGTTTTACATCCACATCTTTTTTTTTACTAACATTCCCAGACAAAATGGCTAGAAGACCCGCTAGATGTTACAGATACTGTAAGAACAAGCCTTACCCTAAATCCAGATACAACAGAGCTGTTCCAGACGCCAAGATCAGAATCTACGACTTGGGTAGAAAGAAGGCCACTGTTGATGAGTTCCCCTTGTGTGTGCACTTGGTGTCCAACGAGCTCGAGCAGTTGTCGTCCGAAGCTTTGGAAGCCGCCCGTATCTGTGCCAACAAGTACATCACCAAGATTTCCGGAAGAGACTCGTTCCACTTGAGAGTCAGAGTCCACCCCTTCCACGTGTTGAGAATCAACAAGATGTTGTCGTGTGCCGGTGCCGATAGATTGCAACAAGGTATGAGAGGTGCTTGGGGTAAGCCTCACGGTTTGGCTGCCAGAGTCAACATTGGTCAAATTCTTATGTCTGCCAGAACCAAGGACTCCAACAAAGACGTTGTTATTGAGGGTTTGAGAAGAGCCAGATACAAGTTCCCTGGTCAACAGAAGATCATTATCTCCAAGAAGTGGGGTTTCACTCCTCTTGACAGAGACCAATACCTCAAGAAGAAGAACAATGGTGAGGTCAAGGACGATGGTGCTTACGTTAAGTTCTTGTCCAGAAAGGGTAACTTGGAGGAGAACTTGACTCAGTTCCCTGACTACCAATACCAGGTCTAACTGTATAGTTGATATCAAACCAGTTCCAATCTATTTGTAAACCGTAGCTTTTAACCGTAACTTTTAATTGCAGCTTTTAACTGTTCCAGAGTATAACTGGATCTGGAAAATTAACAATCTGTTTATTGTGTGGTGTACTGATGTTTCAGGGGATTTTTTTTTTTTGTTGTCTTTTCTGTCTTTTGACGCGGTGGTTGGTGTACGGGTGTATTCCCTGGCCCCGCCGCACGACCTACACGTTTCAAGACGCGAAAAAACCTCCGTTCTTTATTGACCCCCCCCATTGTTGATCCCTTTTCCTTACCCCTTTCGTAACATCACCATGTCCTTTGCCCACAAAGAAAAACCAGACGTCCTCGTTCTCTTCGATGTCGACGGAACTTTAACTCCCGCTAGATTGACCATCAGCGACGAAATGAGAACCACCTTGCAGGCCTTGAGAAAGAAGGTGGTGATTGGGTTCGTCGGTGGTTCCGACCTCGCCAAGCAAGTCGAGCAGCTCGGTGACTCTGTCCTCCAAGACTTTGACTACTGTTTCTCCGAAAACGGATTGACAGCATACAAGATGGGTAAGGAGTTGGCCTCGCAATCTTTCATCTCGTGGATTGGAGACGAGAAATATAACAAGTTGGTCAAGTTCATCTTGAGATACTTGTCGGACGTCGACATTCCTGTCAGAAGAGGAACATTCATTGAGTTCAGAAACGGAATGATCAACGTGTCTCCTGTGGGCAGAAACGCCTCCACTCAGGAACGTAACGAGTTCGAGAAGTTCGACCTCGAGCACAAGATCAGAGAGAAGTTGGTCAGTGCCTTGAAGGAGAACTTCCCCGACTATGGCTTGACCTACTCCATTGGAGGCCAGATCTCGTTTGATGTGTTCCCAACCGGATGGGACAAGACCTATGCTTTGCAGCATGTGGAGGGTGAGAACTTCAAGGAGATCCACTTCTTTGGTGACAAGTCGTACAAGGGAGGAAACGACTATGAGATCTATAACGACCCTAGAACCATTGGCCACGCTGTCAACGAGCCTGCTGACACCATCAAAATCTTGAAGGAGTTGTTCAGCTTGTAATTATCTTAGAATTATTAGTCATAGAAAATCTAATTACATATATATTAATCGCTTCGATTAAGAGGGGGGCAGTAGGGTCTTTTTATAGGCGTTAGGCGTGGGAGGGGATGGGTGCGTGCAGGAACAACCCCTTAACCTTGGTGCGCGTTTTGCAGCCATATCTACTTTAGGGTTAAGCTTGCATTTGTGTGCATATCTGAAACTGTGTGGGGGACTCTTGCGTGGGGGGGCTCGGGGTATAAAAGGAGGCGTTCGCCTTGGAAATAAGGACCTCCCCTTTTTTTTGGATTCATACCATATCTGTTCTGACCCACACTACTTGTTTCCACAATCTCGATTCTAGCCCTCTTGGACACATTGACCTCGTCACGATTTATGCATGGAATAAAACTTTAATTGCTTTCAAATGTGACTCCTATGGAACTCACTATTGGATACTAGGGGCTGGATTTAGTATGTCCCTACCAGGTACATAGAGTGAATTATGGGTGATTTATTGGTTAGTTCTTGTTTTATTGAACGAATGAATTCTCTGACGTTACTGGCCTTTCCATAATCCAGAATCAATATACCATCATTTAGCCATAGGTCGGAGCAGAATTGTTGTCGGGTGCTAAAAAGACTGGGCTTTTTAGTATCTAGCTCATTTTATTACCTTAACTTCATGAGCATCAGAAGAAAGAACAGGAACTATAAAAAGTATCAATTGAAGAGTTCATCTTTCCAAAGAATGTTTGCTCAAGATACTCACTCCAGCTGAATCACCAGCTCTGAAAAGTGATATGAGTATCACGGAGGTGCTATCAGTATTAGTGCTTGGTAGTACTCACTGTGAATACTCGTGGTCAGTGTTGGTGAGTGATCCAACAAATACCTAATTCAGAAGGGTCTACTGAACAGCCATTTTAAGCATATTCATTTTGCTTCACTATTTACACTTTCAGGGCCAAAAAAAAAACCATAAAGCAATACCGAGACCTCATTAGCGGTTAGATCTTATGTGATCACTTCTGATACATTTGATCATTGGCTGGACAATTGATCGTTGGTGGGTCTCCAAAATCTCCATGTTCAAGAATATCCTCATTGGTTTTTGGCAATTCTTTTTCCTTTTGTTCTCTTCTTCACTGCTTGATAAGAAGAGATAGAGACAAGTCTGATTGAGGTTGCAGACGATAAACTCTTCATCTGTGGAAACTTCAAGACCCAAGACTCAAGACCCAAGACCCAAGACTCAAGACCCAAGACCCAAGACTCCAACAATCTATTGAGATAACATGGAGGATCCAGATGTCAATGACTGGTATGGTTGAAGAGGAAAAGAAACAAAGACGTTCCGGTTCCACTTTTTATTGCTTATTGCTTCCCACTTGACAATAAGACTGCATTCACTTCTTATGGTAGAAAATGGCCGAACTGTTTTCGCCGGCACTCACCACTTGCTCGAACGTTTCATTGTCCAACAACTCCAAGCGGTACTTTGTTCTGTCATGGAACTTTTTCAACAACTGCTTGGAAGAAGTTTCAAGGTCCAGGGGCTCAATCAACTTGGGGATTTGGAGTGGTTTGGCACTCTTGACGCACTTTCCATTGCCAAACTGCCCAAAATCGTTGCTGCCAAAGACCAAGACTTCCTTGTGGGGTCCTTGATTGTCCAAAGTCACAAAGGTATGGTTTGCACCACTGGCAACATGCTTGAACCCAATGTTGCGGAGCATATTGACGGACTCGTCGTACTCCTGCATCCCCACGAGACTCTTGACCACTTGGGGAACGGCCACCATTTGCAAATACCTCGATAAACCCAATTGGCCAAGAAGCCCGTTGCCAAAACTGAGAAGAAACTCCTGCTGTAACTTCTTTCCATGCTTGTCGGCTACCGTCGAGTCGTTCTCGGTGACCGAAACTTGCAAATAATTGGACTCACTCACCGAAGATACGTTTTCCACCGATAATTGTCCGGTTTTAAGCCCTTTGGGAAGATACGTTTTGGCGATCTTGTGCAAATCATTGATGTTGAACGCCACACGAGGCACCGGCTGGGAATCCTCATTGGCGGACTTTTCCTTTCCACATTGACACGACGAATTATCGCCCCATGTCCAGATATTTCCGTTTCGCTCCACCGCCACATTGGAGTAGTCTGTGCAGGAGATGCTCTTGAAGTTTCTGCGGCTGATGCTTTTGGAGTCCTTGGAAGCCACCACCTCGTAGTTCATATTGCTGAGTTCGAAAGGGTGGTCGATCTGGGGCTGCTGCACATTTTGCAATAAGTTGGAAAAGGTGGGTGTTCCAAATTGGCCCTTATTCACGGGTTTAGGGCTGCAGTTCATTTCGAATAAGCGGCCGTGAGATGTCAAAATGAGGACGTGGCACTTTCCCGAGGATATTTTGGAGACTTTTTCGCCACGGGCCAAATCCAATTCAATCTGGGAAACACCATGGGATTTGAAGAGCCCAAGAAAATTGAATCGGGATGTCTGAGGCTCTAAGGCCTTGGTATAGAACGTTCTCGAGTCATTGGCCAAAAGGTATAAGTTGTCGTTGCAAGCCACGGCCTTTTGGACTCTTTTGGGGACAGAGATCTGGCGAAACTTAAAACCATCCTTGGTCTTTTCGTACTCAAACACCTTTCCTTTTTCGTCCACTCCAACCGCATATTTGTCTGTCACCACCAAGTCCTGAAGAAACTTGCCGTCGAATTCCTGTACTCGGACCGGCACCCGCCTGCCATTGATGGCGCCGAAAAGGTACACGCCCGGATTCGATTCCAGTGCCTTCAACGTGCTAAGGAAAGGTCCGTCAATCTCCGCATTCATCGCCTCCATCATATTGGCCATACTCTTGGTGTTTTCCTTGGGGTCCTTCATATCCTTGACTTTACTGATATCCAAATCAAAGTCCATCAAGTTGCGGAAATACGCCTTGATGTATTTGTAATTCATGAGGAATTGGTACCCCGAGAGAATAGCCACCAAGGCCGCCCCTCCAAAGGCAATGCCCTTGATGCGCTGGAAAAACTCCCACTTTTCCTTGGCCTGCCGCTGGCCTTCTTCTTTTCTTTGCTCCTCGAGGTATTTTTGGTACTTGGCTTCGCTGGACGTGGGCTGACTCGGCAGACCCAAATCGAAGTGGAACTCCTTCTTGTGCTTGTTGAACTCGTCGATGGAGTTTTTGTCCGCGAGACTTCTCAATTGGGAAACACTAAGCGGGACTCTATGCAAGCCGTGTGCTTTAAAAACACGCAGGCCTTGGGCCCGAAGGACTCGTGCACCATACACAGGGAGGAGAGTCATGGTGGTGGTGAAGCGATGGAGGGTTGGATAGGTAGGTGCGCGTGTATGCAGGAGCAGGGGCGTCAGCATCAGTACCTCCGGAAATGCCATAGCGAAGCACCAACCACGAGCCCCGCATTAAACATGCCAGATATGGAACTGAAGATTTATGCCAAATAAAATATATATGTATGCATGAAAAGGATCTGAAGAGCGGATCTTATGTGAGGCTGACTCTTTAGAGTTACTTACACCAGAAGCATTCTTGAGGTGTGGCCCGGTCCTAGAAATCTGAATATACTACGGAAAAAATGGGGGAGGGGGACCTCCTTTTATAATGTAGAGAGCGGACACAAAAAGACTGGAAAGGCCGCTTATTTGTACTTGAAACGGCCACGTGCACGACGCTCAATACCCGTGTTTCAAATTCAGTGCATGCCGTTTTAAGAAGCGTGTTTCAGATTCAGTGCATGAGGTTGCGAATAGGTTTGCGGGAGTAGAAGCTCGTACGGCTGAACCCTAGTGTTCTACTAAACAACCGTACATCTTTCATAAGACCCGTACATCTTTCATAAGGCCCGTACATACCCTGCCCAAGACCCGTACACCACGTCGATTAAAACCCCCATTGCAAAATCAGATGTTCATGGGTTTCGTAGTGCAGAGCGTACTGGAAGCTGTTGGTGTATGGGAGAGATCCGGGGCAACCGCGAGAGACCTGTTTCGAGGGTAATTTAGTTTCGAGGGTAGCACTAGATCCGAGGGTAGCACTAGATCCGAGGGTCCTCCTCGGTCAGCCTGGACCATGGACCTGCACATAGCAGGCGCGCCGCCATATCAGCACTCCACCACCACAAGTAACAATCAAGTTCCCTCAGTTTCACGAGTGTTTCAAGTCTGTTTCAGAACCGTTTCTCTTTGTTTCAGAACCGTTTCTTTGTTTCAGAACCTTCAGCTCCCTTATTGTCTCCCCTTCAAACACTGGACGTCTTCCAGGCTCAGCAAACAACACAATGTTCAAAGCCCATGCCTCCTCCGTCTACACACTCACGCCAGGCGTCCGAGCCCTCAGCAGCATCACCAAGTTCGATACCAAGAAGTTCGTGCAATCGCTAGAAAAAGGCGGCTTCTCTCTCCAGCAAGCGGAAACGGCCGTGGTGATCGTCAACAAGGCCGTCAATGATGGAATCAGCTTGATCGCCAAAAACCTCGTGTCCAAGGAGAAGTTGAATTCGGTGGCGTACCAGCAAAAAGTTGATTTTGCCAAGTTGAAAGGCGAATTGCAGACCATGGACAAATCCGAGTTTTCCAGCTTGAAAAAAGAACAGGAACAGCTCCGGACCAATTTGACCAATCTCCAGAATCGGCTCAAGGAGGAAATCACCAAGAATCTGGCCAGCGTGCGGCTCGACTTGAACTTGGAAAAAGGCCGTATTCGGGAAGAGTCGTCCAGCCACGAGTCCAGAATCGAGGATACCTTCACCAGGATCGATGAGGAAATCGCTAATGTGCAGATGCAGATCAAGAGTGTCAAGACTCAGGTCATGCAGTGGTTGATTGGTGTGAGTTCCGGTACGGCTGCGCTCATGCTAGCGTTTGTTCGGTTTTTTGGGTGAGTTTTCGGCATTTCTTGTCTTTCTAACTGTTTCTGCTGGTTTCTGGGTTTTGGCTGGTTTCTGGATTTCTGACGAGTTTCTGGCTTTTGGCTCGTTTTGGCCGGTTTCTGACTGATTTCAGAATCGTTTCAGAATCGTTTCTGACTCACTTCTGGACTTGTCTCGATCTGATTTTAGGTCGCTTAAATGCTGGTTAATAGTGGTTCACATTGATCATCTTTGAATGGGTTCAGTTTGGTTTCACCCCAGATGGATTGCTTGAGTCTCGAGTTCTGGATAAATCGGCCTGCTCCTGGTTCAGCCCTTACTGGTCCATTTCTACTGGTCCCAATGAGTTCGTCTCTACGAAGTCCGGATTCTCATTTCGAAATCCTGATTCTCATTTCGATTTCCCAATGCTGGAGAATTTTGTGTCCGGGAAATTGACTCCCGGATGAAAGTGACCGCTATGCCAGATTACAGGCTTTAAAAAATCAGTGACAATTCAGTGACAATTCAGCGATTGAATCAGTGAATTTACCAATGGTGAAACATGTGAGTTGTTGGTGGTGTATGGATATACACCAAAATGACATTACTGGAATTAAAATTTCCAAAACCTGTCCAAAAACTGTCCAAAAACTGTCCAAAAACTGTCCAAATCAAAATTTCCAAATGTCCCATTGAACTGTCCAAATGTCCCATTGAACTATATTAACATTTAAGAATGGGTGGTTGGGTGGTGTACGGGTGTGGGCGCGGAAGTTGAGCCAAACAACACGCATGTTGTCAGGCCAGCATGAACTCCGTCTACAACCATGGCATCAAGCAGACGCAAAGCCTAACACGAGATCTCGCGGCGTTCGAGAAAAACGTCAGCACGCTGCCCATGTCGCTCCAAGGCCTGATCATCACGTCGCTCACAGGCTTCAAGAAAACCATCAAAGAGTACACGGACTTGGTGCGGCAGTGCGATAACGTGGACGAGAAACACGAGGCTCGCCTACGCAAGTTCCAGGCGGATATGGCGCAGTTCCAAGGCAAGTTCGATTCATTACGCCAACAACGTGAAGCCCTGGTGCAGGCCGAGTCCCACCAGCAACTCATTGGCCGGCGGAATGCCCCCTCGGATAATCCCTATGACGCTGCTGCGCCCGTGGCCCAGCCGTCGTCCATGTCGTACCTGGAGGGTCTATATAGCGAGAAGCAGTCGCTTGGGCGGGGGAACCAGCAGCTCGATATGATTCTTGAAATGGGCCAGAATGCGTTGGGTGATTTGGTGGAGCAGAACGAGACGTTGAAGAAGCTCGGGGCCAAGTTTGAGCTGAGTTTGGTCACGTTGGGCGTTAGTCAAGGCACCATCCGCCGCGTTGAACGCAGGGCTCGCCAGGATAAATGGTTGTTTTGGGCCATGGTGGTGGTGTTCTTTGTCTTGTGTTATTTCATCATCCGCTACTTCCACTAGTTCCCCGGCTCTGTCTGTCTGTCTGTTCACACTCATTATGGTTAAGTATTCGCTGAAGACATGACTGGAACTAATTGTGGGCCTTGACTATGGACTTGTTGCTCGGTACTTATGGCAAAGAGACCTTAATGACTTAAGGGCTATCAAAGCAGTACCAGCTACCTCGGCAGTACCACCTAACGGAGCAGATACCAGCTACCGGAGCAGTCGTGTGATAGGGCAGTCTGACTATGGTATGGCATATACTAGGTCCTGGATCTACCGTCTCTGAATGCCACCACTACGCATGTCTACCCATGATCCATGTCCTGAACATGTGGGAGTCGAGCTTGATTTGGAGAGTCTTTAATTGCAGGTCACATTCATCTATCATCACTTGACCTTTACGTACTTCTTTTACACAATGAGTAGCATCAACAATAGTTAAGCACACACCTATTCGAATCCATATAAGATCTTCTAAAAAACATTCTAGGCATCATTACGTTATCCGAAGCAGGTCTTCTGAAATCCCAGGTGAAGCCCAAGAGCCCAAGAAAAAGGAAATACGTATCGAATTAGGTAAACAATTCTACATCAATCCTAAATTTAAATTATAGGTACATTCCTCAATCAAATATAAAGTATATCCCTCCAAATCGTATCCACAAGATATATACGCATTAGATAACTATATCATATAAACGATCTATACAGTCCATGTATAAAGAGATTTTGTAATTTATAAGTTTTTGTTTTTCCATAGTCGATTAGATTTAGAGTTTCATATCTGATTTTGTGATTTCAAAAACTTCTTATTTTGTGATTTTCTGATTTTCTGATTTTGAAGAATTTCTGATTTTCTGATTTTGAAGAATTTCTGATTTTCTGATTTTGAAGAATTTCTGATTTTCTCATTTTCTGATTTTCTCACTTTCTCATTTTCTCATTTTTACAGTTTCATTTTCTCATTTTCTCATTTTCTCTCTCTCATTTTCTCACTTTCTCTCTCATTTTCTCTCTCATTTCCCCAAATCATCCCTTCATTTCCCCAAAACTCCCGAAACATGCCAAATTCCATTTTCGAATTTAAAAAATTCCCATTCCAAATGAAAATTCTTCCTTTAAAAATCCACGGTTAATTTGTGATTCTTGAAATCACGTGTTTCCGATTTCCTCCCCTTCTTTTCTATTCTCCCTCTTTTCTATTCTCCCCTTCTTTTCTCGTTCGCAGAAAAGGACCCATTTTTGAAAGTACAGAATTAACAAAGAAATAACCAAAATTTAGTGCGGATGTCATGTGAGGGAGTGGGATTTTCTGAGCAAGTAGACCAGTACACCCTAAGATATCGTAATGAGTCATTACTTTGGAAACCTCCACTTGATCACTTCACTCCTCTGCAAAAGTCCAGAACTTTCGACTGTACTCTGGGACTCTTTGGCTGGGGTGTACTGGTCTTTCTATATCTGTAGTTTGACTTAAGGCCCTATCAGCTTAAGTACTTTTATTATAGAGATTTATATATAGATATAAATAATATATGGAAGTATAGAGATACGTATAAGAAGGATTTAATGGGTGGTGTTGCATGTGGTATTATTTTATTGGTACATATTTTTATTTTCTTTTTAACCGGTGGTACTAAATTATTTAACTCACTCGTATCAAAGAATAATGTAATAAATTGTCAGCACAAGTACCCATTTCACCCTCGGAATTGGAACTGGGGCTGCTCTTCGCGGGTGCACACCTGCAGCACACCCGTGCACCACGTTACCTCAGCAGAAAAAGGCCCAATGCAAACCCCCGAACTTTCAATATTTTGGAACTAAAAATTAGTTTTCTGAGCAGCTGGAATTCCGGATATTCCAATGGAGTTGTTCAGGGTCCGAATTAATGGCCCAGTGTGTTTTTGAAGGGATATAAGCTGGGGAGTTCCGGCCGCACCTCGCTCACAAGATTCGCATTCTCCGATAGAGTACTACAAGGGCTGACCAACAGATGAAGTCTTTAAGAAGTACCTTTCAGGAAGAGCACATCCAGAGTCTTCTGTTGAGGTGCAGTCACGTGCGTTCATAGATGAGTTGACCCCAAAAGTCGCTCATAAAAAATCTTAGTTTTCTCCAACTCTAGTCATTCAAGTTGACATTCTACGTCTTTTAAACGAGAGCTTCTTGAGTGACCAATCCTGGAGCCCAGAAGTTAGTGTAAAACTAGGTTCATATAAACCATTATTAAGAGTAGAAATCAATGACGTATAGAGATCTATAATAAAAAAAAATAATGATTTTTTTTTTATATGATGGGAGATTTTAGAAATGCTAGGACTATGACGGAGTAGGACTTTGGAGTTGATCCTCCGGGGGGAATGAGTGCTTCCCCTCTTTTCGCAGTATCGTGCACGCGCGCCGGTCTGCCCCGCGTCATGTCATCCACCACCAATGATCAAAATCAAAAAAAAAAAAAAAAAAAAAAAAAAAAAAAAAAAAAAAAAAAACAAAAGTCAGAATTCTTTTTACAGCTCTTGAATGGCTTATATATGGACTTGTTTTGGTGGCCTGTATATTGGTGTGTTGTTGTGGTGGGATTGTAGAAGCTCTCTGTTCCATACAATCATTTTCCTTTCTTTCTTTCCTTTTTGCCTGTTTCCCTTTCCTTTCTTTCCCTTTTGCCTATTTCCCTTTTTTCGACTCCTTGCTCTTCACCCCTTCGTCGCTGGGCGTGTGGGAAAGGGCTTTCCTAGAAAGGCAATTGACCAGATCCATGCCCGAAAGGGAAAACTTATGGATCATGGGCTGCGCGCGGGCCGCAACATTTCCTAAATAGGCAATGGCGCACTGGCTGCGAAAAAACTCTTGCCTAAACCGGTCATCGAGCCTTCTCTCTCTCTCCATTTATATAGTTAAGAATTCACACCCTCCAAATGTTTCATAATTATTGCACCCACAATCCCCATAAAACAAATACCAACCATTAACAACCATTACCAATCTCATACCAATCCCATACCATACCCACCATACCCCACCACACCATTACTAGACTCACCATTACTAGACTCACCACTCATACCCTACAATCCTTCCCCAAGATCTCCCTCATTGACTGATGCTTTTGGTTCGGATTCTTTTTCTACTTGCCTTGGCGTGGGCGTTGCCGATCCAGCTCAAGGCTCGGGACGATGAGGTGGTGCTCACCACCACCCAGAACGTGGGCTGGGCCGCTCTTTTCGGGGCAAAGACAACGCCCACGGCTGCTGCTGCTGCTGCTACTACTCCGGCGGCTACTCTTGCTGCTACTCCGGCCGCTACGACCCCTGCAGCTGCTGTAAATGCCCCTGCTTCGGCCAATACCGCTAACACGGCTAATACTGCCAGTACTGGTTCTAAGTCGGGCGGGGTACTCTCGCTGCTTCTCTCTCTCTTTGGAGACGATTCCAGTGACTCTAATTCCGGTTCTAATTCCGGTTCTACTTCCGGTTCTACTTCCGGTTCTACTGGCTCCACTGGTTCTACTGGCTCTACTGGCTCCACTGGTTCTACTACTTCTGGCTCCACTGGTTCTACTTCTGCAGCTAGCTCCAGTTCTTCCGGTTCGGGCTCCGGCTGGCTCTCGTCCATCCTCGGTCTCTTTGGCGACTCCAGTTCCGGCTCTGGCTCTTCTGGCTCCTCCGGCTCCTCCGGCTCCTCCGGCTCCTCCGGCTCCTCCGGCTCTTCCGGCTCTTCCGGCTCTTCCGGCTCTTCCGGCTCTTCTGGCTCTGTCTTGGCTGGCTCCAGCTCCAGCAGTACTTCCGAATCTGCTACAGCAGACTCTTCTGGCAACTCGCCCGGCTTCACGGGCCTCGTCACCGTCCAGGGAGCAGGGAACGGCCAATCGCTGGGCTCGTCGTCCGATACTTCTTCCTCGTCATCCAGTTCCGGAAGCAGTTCTGAGGTTCTGGACCTGGACATCTCGCTGGTGGCTGCATACGCCGAGCAGGGTGCAGGCATCTCGTACTCCCCCTACACCAAAAGCGGCCAGTGTAAGTCGGCCAGCCAGGTGGCCAATGATATGAAGGACCTCAGAGCATACTCTCTCATCCGGCTCTACTCGGTGGACTGTTCTGGAGTCGAAAACGTGCTCGCAGCCATTTCGTCCTCGCAGAAATTGTTCCTTGGAGTCTGGGATATCAATGCCCTTAGTTCGGATTTGCCCAGTATGGCTCAACAAGTGCAGACCTCGAGCCGAGGCTGGAGTGCGGTTCATACAGTGTCCATAGGCAATGAGGTGGTCAACGCAGGCACCGCCACAGCTTCTCAGGTGGCCAGTGCCGTTGATTCAGCCAGAAAGTGGTTCAAGCAAAATGCCTCGTCTTATTCGGGATATATCGTGGCCGTGGATACGTTGGCGGCGATGATGGCGGACTCGTCTATGTGCAGTACAGGCGATTATATTGCCGTGAACTGTCATCCATATTTCAGTGGAATCGAGGCCTCCACCTCCGGTTCATGGTTAAAGAGCCAGGTGCAGAGTTTACAGAGCCATTGCAATAATGGCAAAAAAATTCTCATCACGGAAAGTGGCTGGCCCACTCAAGGCAATACCGAAGGTGAGGCCGTGCCCTCGGTGCAGAACCAGTTGGCCGCCATCAAGGGTATTGCCAATACCATGGGTTCCCAGGTGTTGATGTTCACCACTTATAACGACTACTGGAAGGCTCCGGGGTCGTGGAATGTGGAGCAGCACTGGGGAATTTACGGCGACCCAAGTTCCTAATCAAGCAAGTTGGTTCGGGTTCGGGACGGTCCCATCATAGCATACACAAAAGCCAAAAGCCAAAAGCAAGGACGGTGTAAATTATTAGAAATAGTATTAGAAATTAGTATAAATTATAGTAAGAGTTGTTGATGTATTAGAACGGAAGGCTGGGATCCTTGGACTGGGGATGGGAACCCTCGGAACTGGGGACCGGGATTCGCGGGCGCACACCCGTACACCAGGCTACCTCAGCAGAAAAAGGCCCAACGCAAATGACCCTTTTTGGCTTCAATTTTGCTGGCGTTTGGTTCATTGGAATGCTGCAATTCCCTAGTCCACGCTTGTGGTTCTTGAATGGAATTCACTTGGTGGATGCCATTTTAGATCTCTCCCCATGCACATTCCGGTCTCCCCACTGTACGTACTGCATACAGACCCCGGTGCACTAGTATCTTACAATTTACAAAAGTCGTTGTCCAGTTAGTCCAACAGTGGTAGTATAGTCCAACAGTGGTAGTATAGCCCCACAGTATAGTCATGGTTTAGTACTTTTTCAATTGCTGTTTTGGGTATCGAAGGGGTGGAGACTTGGGAGTGAAGTACTGCATATAAGACCACATTCAACGGTTTTATTCTTTTCAATTACCTTGTTCTCCACTTGTCTGAATACAAATCATTATTACTTTAATTCCTATTACCTATGCTATTTAGTACAGTTTTATACATACCTATACTAGTAGAATAGAAGTGTGGTGTAGAGTGCAGTATAAGCCGTACACCGGTCATAAGCTAAAAAAAAGAAAGATACTAATGCTTCGGCACAGTCACGGAGTTTTTTACTGCCCATCGGTTTTCTCCCCCCAAATTCGTACTAAGTTTATAGCCAGGAATAAACATGGACATGGCAGTCTTTTTTCTCATTTCTCACTAATTATTTCAGTTTCGCACTCTTCTCACTACAATACCTCAATTTTTCGCACTCATTTCGCAGTCGTTTCTCACCACACTCTCATTCTCGTTACTTCTGATTTCCTCACCCATTCGTTGGTACATTATGGAATATACTTACTATTTTCTCACCTTCTTCTCACCTTACTATAGTTATTTTCTGTTACACTCTTATCTCAATTTTAACTTGTAGGGTGTACTGATTTAGATGATGGAAAAAGTATAATGATAAAAAAACATATGAAAAAATAAGAAAATATCGTAAATTGTGTTTCTTTGACATATTTAGATTCGCGGCTGGCCATGTGAGGTAGAGTGATTGAGCCATGTAGTGATTGAATATGGAGAATTCTTAGTAATTAATTGACATTACTCCAAAAAAAATGTCGATTCGCATTCTCCCATTTTACTGTCTCTATTCTTCACCCTGTGGGTCTGGAGTGACCAGTGATGACTCGCGTGAGCAGTGAGACTCGCGTGAGCAGTGATGACTCGCGTGATGCAGGAACGGAGAGCTAGTTGAACCACACCAAAAAGCAATACCTTTAATTTTTAATATCCATAATATCCATAATATCTTTTCAAGAACTTCCTTTGATTTTCTCTATAAATTCCACCATTCCAAGTGGGACCAAAGAAGAGAAAAGTTTTATAAACGAAAGTATACTACTTTCCGTTCGCAGCACTAAACCTATTCTCCCCACACCCAGTGGTACATGCAGCCAAGATATTCTTTGTTCAACCAAGAAAGCATGTGGGAACGGATTGAAAACCTGCGTACACATGAACAAGTCAGGAATACACAACGAGCAATTAAAGCCGTCACGATCCCAAGTCTATAAACATAATTAAGGTGCGAAGTGGTGCGAAGTGGTGCTAATTTGGTGCGAATTTAGTGCGAATTTGGTGCGAAGTGGTGCACCCAGATTTTACACCTGATAATGTTGAACATAAGCCCTGAGAGGACTTAGGTTCACTGCATACTATGTATGCAGTATCTCCAGGTGAAACGATCTTTAG